>PVIJ01001655.1:74604-189769 GCA_004024925.1 Scalopus aquaticus
AGCAGAGAGCCCAGAGGTGCACATGCCTGGGGGGTAGCCTGGCCCAGAACAAGCTCTGAGGTTGCGCTCCACCACCCTGCCCTGTGGGCTTACCCTTTAAATAGGTCCTAACGCCCTTGGGGAGGCAGGCTACATTCTCCTTTCCCAAACTCGCTTCCTTAAGCACGAGTCTCTCCAATAAATCCTTACCTGGTTCAACTACTCCCAGCACTCTCTGGTAAATTCTTTCCCTAAAGGGCAAAGGATCCACTCTTTGGGGTCTGTGACATTATTATGAATACTTATTTTGTACTTTAGTATCAACTTTATGCGATTCAATGGGCGAGAGCAGTAAGTTTGCATGCTTTCTAGTGTAAGGTAGTTACGGGGAGCCAGGCTTAAGGGCACTGGTCTGGAGGAAGTGCCTGCCTGTCTCAACTCTGATAGTCTCCTGGTAAATATGAGGCCACAACAGACGGATTTGTTTTTAGAAAGCTTGAGCCTAGTATTCATTTGCAGGTTCTCCCTCCCAGGAAATTCAGAGGGCTAGTTTCCATACCCATGCCCTCTGGCATTGCACGTTACCATCAATTTTCATACCAAAGCTTGAACGAGGAGCGCTACCAAACTTTCCTTAAACCGAGTCCACAGCTGCCCTCACGAAGCAGGGCCCAGCACGGAGAAACGCCACGAACGAGCACGAGATTCCACAGGCGTACCAAGCAGCCTTCTCCCACACAACTTTTTAATGCAAACAATAAAGCTGTAACCGATCAAAGCAAAATACTCTGGAGGCCCAGGGCAACCACGAAACCACAAAGAGCCGGGGTCACCTTTAGGTGAGGCCTTCAAACCATCAAAGAATCCATTACCTCTAGGTGCTTGCTTTGCAAAAGAACATCACCGTTTTGTGTGAGGAGCACAAGCAAAGCGGGGTACACCCCTGGCAGACACTGAATTGCATCACCAGATCAAAATCCCTTCTCCAATTTCAGATAAAAAAGTAACCCAAATTCAAAACCACAGAAATTATTTTTGATTTCTTCCCATTCCTTTGCCAGATAGCAAATGTTGCTGTATTAAAATTGTCTTAATTATCCCATTGAATTGTTTCAGCAATTACATTCTCTTATGTTAAAAAAAGTATTACAAGATGTAATGGAAATAAACTTCAAGCTATTCAAAGACATGAAAAACATTCTGAACCTTGATAGAAAAAAGTTTGATACATTTAAGTCCCAATGCCCTTCGCAAGCAGCTTTGTTTTCCTTAATTTAACTTTATAGACGCCCATCATTTCTTCATCACAGACATAATCATTTCTGCTGACATAAATGTTCATCGCATATGTAAATCCGTTCGGGGCTTAAAAAAACAGCGCATGAAAACAATATAAATTTGGTACCTTATAGCTCCAGAGGTCAGACGTCAGGAAATGGGCCTTACCTGTTATCTCAGGAGATTAAGGTGTAGACAAGGCTTTCTTTGTTCCTTCTAGAGTCTTTAGGGCAGAAATCTATTTTCTTAAGTTGTACGGTTTCTTTGTGTCACTGTGTTCATCCCCGTCTTTGAAACACAACAGCCAGCCAGCTCGCTCTCACATCACTGTCTCTCAGTTTATCACTCTCTGCCTCTTCACGCCATAAAACTGCTATGATTACATTGGATCCACCTGGAAAACCCAGGCGCCACACCCCATCTTGAGGTCAGCTGGTGAGCAATATTAATTTCACCTGCAACCTTAAATCCTCTGCTGTCTTGCCTAACATAGCAGTAGGTTTCAGGGATAAAGATGTCACCATCATGGAAAGTCATGATTCACCTACCTCAGGGCGGGCAGGGGCGTGAGGAGGCAGAGGAATTAAGAGATCTCAGGAGCATCTCTACCAGACCCCCACCGTGTTAAATGAATTCTAAGGGGAACTTTCATCGGGGTGCTACTCAAAACAGTGGATAGAAGCAGCTAAAGCGAAAAGGTTAATAGCTAGTCACTGATATAAATCAAGGCGCGTTTTAGGGGCTGAAAGTCTAGTGCTCAGGTGAAACTGCTTTTGGATAGAGGATGCTGAAATGGACACTTCAGTGTTATTTATTTATAAACATGAGTGAATTAGCCTCAAAAACAAAAGTGCTGTTGGTTTTCCACAGCACCAGGCAGAAATATGAATATGCTCCAAGTACTTTTTTTAACTTTAAAGTCATTTGGAACAAACCACCAAAATTGAATAAACCAGAAATATTGAAAAAGCCCTAATAAAGGAAAGCAAGGCAATAGTAAGGATTAAAGCCTGAGCAAACCTTCATTTCCACATGATAGAAAGTAGCTGTGCAGACTCTATGTAGTTTGAAACTACTGCAACCACAACCAATAAAAAGGTTACACTTCTCTAATCATGCCTGTTTTTTTTTTTTTTTTTTTGATCCGCCATCCTGGCAATATAGAACCCATTTTAGACTTCTCTAAAGAAGAGAATAAACAGCACATTACAATCATAAATATCCATAAAATGTTCCATGTAATGACACGTTATTTAATGTCTGTCGTGGAAAAAGCACCAGTAACAATAGGGATCAGAAAGCTCTGTCTATATGAGAATCTTACAGCCTTTTCTTTATAAAGCACTTGATTCTTCCAGTCTTCGCTTCGGAGATAGACACAGCTCTCTGTAATGGAAGCAGGACTGTGGAATGCAAGGAACCTTAACTACTTGGGAGTTGGGAATTTTTCTTATGAAGACCATAATGGAGTTCTTTATAGTTATCATTGGAAGAACCGACATAATATTTCTGTTGTGATTTTGGAATGTCACAGATTATTAGCTTTTTGATGGAAGGAGTTATAACACCCTCTGCTTTGTAAGTGTTCGTTTACATAATGGTTCTGTCAGATTATAGAGTCATTTCAGGGGCAAAAGCAGAAGTTGTAAATTCCTCAAAAGGAATTATTCACTAGATAATGATTGTTGTCAAGCAAGATAAGGCCCCATTTTCTGACAGATTATCAGAGGTAAGTGTTCCATAGATAGAAAGCAGAAAAAACTGTCTTTGCCAAGGCATTCTTCGCCCCCTACCCTCCCCCCTACCCCCAGCCAGGCTGTCCTCTTCACAAAAAAAAAAAAAAAAAATTACTATGTGAAATAAAATCTGTCTTCCAAGTTTTCCATTAAAAATCTGATTTGTAAGTTCCAAGGGAATAGGAAGTTTGTCATCTTTGTGTTTGATACAAAGAAAAACACATTGAAAATGTACAATTGATATTTAGCAACTGCAGGGAACATCTGTTAACTAAGGGACACGTATATTATTCAAAACAATCATCAGCGTCACTATTGGAGCATTTGTCAGGGCTGGTGCAGAAGAAGGCAGAACTATGGTTTGATCAGATTCTTGTCAAGATTATTTCTTTGGTGTGGCTCAACTATAGCTGAGAGAAATCTCTTTCATGACTGTCCCACCCATCACTGATTTGTGAGATACCTTACCAAGAGATCCTAGTGGTAGAGCAAGGAATGATTAAGTGCAAGGATGATGGACAAAACAGTTAGCAACGGAACTAATGAAGGAACCACCAGATGAGACGGACCTTGGGAACAGCACGGGGTGCTGGGGAGGCAACGTTTTTGTTTAGGACACAGCAAGGAGGCTGCAGGTCGCTGGCTTGCCTAGGAGGTATCAGTGAATCGAAAAGGAACAGCTTCCACTGATTGGAAGTGTGCCAAAGTTTCAACAACTGGTCCAAACAAACTAACTTTATGTTCTAATATAAACAATGGAAAATTCATTATAACTTTGGTTCCAATTCCCCCCAAAATGATAGATCTCTGTGGCAGGCAGTTTATTTTTCATAGGAATATGGAAGATATTTTAACATCATGGGCTGTTTTAAGGCATGGAAGAGTGCAAAGAAACTCAAGGAGGCTACTCATAGTTTGCTGCATTAACTCATTACTAGCAAGAATTGTTTTTTCAATGATGAACATAATGCTGCAGAAAATACAGAATAGTGGGAAATGCTGGCACTTTAAAACCAGGAGACCCTCAGCATGATGGTTCTACCACTTATCCCCTTTGCCATCCTATGTTGCTTTGCACGGCCTCGGGCAAGGCCAATGAGCCACTTCACAGCTGTTCCCACTTCTGAATGGATTCCCCTCCCACACAAGCACATGGCATCTCCTCTGGCAGCATTTTCTGGCCACAACATGTAAAATTGCAAGCCCGTGTGCTGTCTTCTATAGCCAAACACTGCTTATTTGTCTGCCCCCCTGCCCCACTCATATGTAAACCCCACTGGGTTGATTTTTGTAACTATTATGTTTTTTTTTTTTTTATCTCCAGTGCCAAGAACCACTGCTGCCACATAGTAGTACATCTCTATCTCTCTGTCCAAGAAATGATGCCCTTCTGTGCCAGTCAGGATGTCTTCTGCTACTATAATAGAACACTGGAGTTAAGTTAGCTTGAAGAAGTAGCAAACATGTCATTCTTACTAGAATGGAAGTCCTCCACTATCCAAGTTGAAGCTGTGGTTTTAAGTGCTTCACTCAGCTTTCTCTTCCCTTTACTGTCAACAAGTTGAATTCTCTGTCAAAAGGGCTGCCGGTTACAGTCAGGTGATTTAGTTTGCTATTTAAATAGGTGAGACACCTGCTCTATAAGTAGGGCCGACATTTTCCTTGGATCAGAATGAGCCTATCTAAATCACGAGCTCAGCCCTGAACTCCATTCCTTCTCAAACTTGAATGGGCACCAGAATAACTTGGAGGACTTGATAAAACATAGATTGCTGATCAAGCTTCTGACCCAGAAGCTCTCAGTGGGAATAAAAAAAATTGCATTTCTAACAAGTCTCCAGGGGAGGGAGTAGCAGCCAACCCACACTTCTAGAACCTTTGCTTTCACCAATATCTGCCCTCTGGGGAAAACCCAGGAACTAAGTCACTAGGTGTAGGTCCTTCAACCAATCACAGATTAGAGTGTAGAGATAATTCAGGTTGGCATAAATTTCAGGAGCCATTCCTATGGCCCAAGCAGGGTCAACTTCTCCTGACCCACATGGTTTACAGAGGAATGTTCAGGAACAAGGAGCAGCAGAGGCTCTGGATAGGAAATTGACAGCCACATAACTATTTAAATGCAACTGGCTTTTAGGAAACATGCACAATATCCATTCTTACTTGTTTCTCCTAAGAGCTCACGTGACCAACAATTAACTGTCCAAATTCAGTAGATTTCTTTCCCTTCCAATGCCCTCTGACTTTGTATAAGCCAAGAATCAGCTGCTTTTCAACATTTTTTCACCATCATTTATACTAGCTTTCTATTTATTACATGTCGGAGACCCATTTCTCCAAGAAACAAAGCAGCAATCTGGGATTACCAATAGCAAATAAAACAGCTTGAAAGTTAAGGAGTGAACTTAAAGCTCAGATGATGGTGTGTGGGGGCCAAAGTTCTGGGAGTCGGTAAAACAGGAAAATTTCTAAGAACAGATAGAAAGTGTTGAGTCTAAAAGACTTGATGAAGGGGAGGTCTGCCCAATCCTTACTTCCCTGGCCTCTTCTCTAAGTTATGCTGCAGGGGAAACGAAGTTTAGTCAGGCTTTATGATGCTGGTCTCTGTAGCTATCACCTGCGGTCTCGGACGCAGGAGGCGCCTGGGAGCTTGGACATGGGACATGCATGTTTAACTGTGAACACCTGGAGTATGGTGTGGGTGTGCATCAGTGGGCACACCTGAGCCTGGAGCTGTGGCTAGAAGGCAGCGTCACATAGAGAACAGCCTAGGCGGAACAGCTACAAGAGGACAAGCCAGAGCTGTGAGAACCATGAGAAAACTTCACAGAAGCTCAAAGGAAATTGCATATAGAGATTTGCAGGAGGCCCAAGTTGCTGTCTCCCTGCTGGCTTGTTTCCCCTGCATACTATTACAAAACCTGTGGGGGTGATGCCAAGGACTCCAAGGTTCTCTTTTAAGCTGCCTGAACCCACGGTGACCTACCCAGCCTGGGATGGTTGCAAAGCACATGCCAACATGATACCCACCTGACTTGAGAAACACACTTGCTGGATTTGGAAGAAAACATACAGCTGGTTTTGATGGGACTCCGGCCTTTCGATGCTCCCAGACATTTGTTTTAAGACTAAGGTCCCGCCTTACAGTCAGAAAACGCACTTCTATAATATGTACATATTTTCTAACAGTTCTTTTAAGTTTTTATTTATTATTTTATTGAGGTATAATTGATATATACCACTGTATCAGTGTCAGATGGAGTGCATGATTGAATGTGTTTACATTCAAAATGATCACAACAAATCTAGTCAAACTTCTCACCAAACATACGTACATATAGGTTTTCTTTTTTACACGTGATGAGGACTTTAATCTACTCCCTTAGCAACTTTAAAGTAAACAATACTGTATTAACTATAATCATTATGCTGTATTTTACATCCCCAGGTCTTATAGCTTAAAGTATATACCTTCTAACGCCATCTCTCTCTCTCTCTCCCTCTCTCTGTCTCTCTCTCTCTCACACACACACACACACACACACACTGTACTCATATCATGTATATAATCTTGATACATGAGATACATCTCATGTACATAGTCCCCATAGAAAGAGATATAACAGGGTCTCCCTGGTGGAGCAACGGGTTAAGCACAACACTATGAAGCTGTCCAGAGTCACTGCAGCACAATGTTCGATCCCTGGCCAGGGAGATTCCCACATGGCACAGCAGACCTCTCCCTGTCTCTGCCCTCTGGTCCCCTCAGCAGTGTATTTCAGTCGATCATGCCTGTTCTGCTTCCCACTCTGTCTCTGGTGAATCCTCTCACCACCCCACACCTCTGGCCTACACCCCAGCTTGTATGTATAAATAAATGAATCTTTTTTAAAAAAAGATAACAAATCTCAATTTTTATAAATAGCATATTAATTCTACATCATGGTCTGTGTACTTAAAATGATTAATATACAGGTGTAACTATTAGAAACCAGAAATGTTCATGAATTTGTGCCTGAAGATAACAGTTGTAGATAAAAGGACTTTGAAATATATAATTATTTATTCAGAATTAACAAACTCATTTTAGCAATTCTGAGAAGGAAAATGGGAGCTGAACGCCAAATATCAACAATTTCCAAAAGCACTTTTAGAAATGCCTACAGAGAAGCCTAAACATTTGGAGTTATTCCCTAGGAAATCAGAATCCACTATGCAAAACCAAATCTTAACAATGTCTATGACACACACTGAAACTCTGAATCTTTATAGCACATAAAATATTCTCATTCCTGTAATGTTGATGACATCTTAAAAACATAGCATATGGTGGATAAGAATGTACACATAATTTTCTTTGCAAGAGATAATAACTAGCATTAATTTTTATAGTTAATATAGAGTTCTTGGAAACGTTAACTGTTATTAAACACTCACAGATTCAGGGTCAAGCTTACTGTCAGTAGTCCTTACGTGCCCAGCAGATGTTAGTTGAAATTCTTTGTTTTTTTCAGTCAATAGGCAAGAATTTATTTTAACCATTTTATTCAGAAGACTGAGGTTTACTTTTTTTGCAATTTCTCACCCATTGTCTTGGAGCAGAGAAAAAACTTGAACTTTACCCACGTATTTAAATGCCTGTCTTCTTCTTTCAATGAGTTGACATTATCTTCCTGCTAATAATCTGGTCTGAAAAATTTTCGCTGGTCTAAAACTTTGGTATTTCATTGTAAATATTCTCATTAATATAAAAACAAAGAAATTAAGATCTTACTGTGAATAGATATACATCAATACTGTTGCAACATTAATTTAAATTCAAAATATTAAGTAATAGCTGATAATAAAAAGTTTAACCTATTTCTTCATTTCCTGTATCTAGATTAATTGGGACTTTTGATAAAATTTATGTGGAATTCAAAAGACGAATGGCTTCTTAATAAAATATATATTCATAGCTTTTCTATGAATTACCATAGATTTCAAGATCTCAAATACTGCTCTGTATCTAATTATATTCCTTTAGTTGATTTTTGGCTGGTTTCCACTGTGGTCTGAGACACATGTTATTATCAATTTGGTAAATACCTTTTGAGCACCTGAAAAGAAAGTTAATCATAAAGTAGAAACAATGGTAAATCAAGGAAAAATAAGTGTATGTAATGAAATTACAGTATGGTAGTTGTGTTTTTATTTTTTTTTAAACTGGTTTTATTTTATTTGAAATATTTAAAGTCACCCTCCTTTCGCCATTTCTTCCAAAAACATTAACTGTGCCATCAATTAATAGAATAACGAATCTGTAATGTTGTCTCATATTTTTAATTATTATTTTTATTTTTATTGAAGTGTCATTATTTTATATCCTTGCTAGCGTTTTGACAGTATAGGATGTCCACCCCTCCCTGCCCCCAAGGTGTGGTCACTGTTGCACTTCCACCCCCAAAATACTCATAGTTCTCCAACACAGTCCAAAAGCTAAACAGATGAATTAATGAAACAAAAACAAGCTTTTGGACTATAAGACCAATTAGTAGCTTCCAGCTGGGGAGGGGCAAATGGGTGGGTAATCTGGAAAAGAGGGATAATGATAAACTGAAGATGAGATTTGGAATTTTAAGCAGTAATCTTTAAGAAATATATCCACACATTTATTCTGAGTGATGAACACCTAAAACGTGCATTATAATGCAATGTTGCTTCAATGAAAATAATGTTTTCATTAAAAAATAAATGAGATGATTTGATTTGTGTCATTCTTGATAGGGTAAGGACAACATAATAACTTCAGTTAATTTCTTATTTTCAGACTCTAAGAAACCAATAGAATAAAATGTTAGTGCTTGCCTTTTACAAATGCTGCGCTAAATATTCACATATGAGCAGTAGTACTGCCCGTGGCATCTGAGAAAGAAGGAAGATTAGAATCTTATTAGAAAATCTTAGGTTCTTAATGGCCACACTCTCAATGTGCTAATGTGCAGCCATTTGTCTGTTCTTGTTAGAATGTTTGGTATAAAAACACTGCATAGAGATGATAACGCTGCACATATTTTTGATTTATAATTGTCCTCTGTAGTAATTGACTCTCTGAGACCCACTCCCTTTATTAGCTGTCCATTAGCATTCTCTACTGCTTACCACCCCCTAATTTGTCTGAATCTATAACCACTAATCAAAATACCAAACACTATGAAACTGAAAGAAATATGACTTGTAATGCAGGCTAGATATATTTCAACTGGGAACATTAGATATATGATTTAGATAAATTATTCCTGAACTGAAAATAAAAATATTACCCCAGCTGCTAGAAATTATACAACTACCAAGCCAGAGTCAACCTATTTCCAAACCATCTATCCTAAAATAAAGAAATAATAAAATCTTTTTATGTTCTGAATTCCATCTAGAATCCTGTGATTTCATGTTTAAAGATGACTTTTGATATTATCTGGCAAAACATATTTACAGTAGAAATGATTCCCTCAGTATTTTACTTTAATAGACCCTGAACAGCACAATTAGTTGGTGACAGAAGATTAGGAAATAGATAATTATATTACTAATATAATAATGCTGCTACTTCATAATGTTGCCAAAGCAACTTGTATGAAGTAAGATCAATTTATTTTATTCCAGCATGTCACTGACATCAAGATACCATCCATTGTAATATGTACTATTATTTTATATAACATAAAGGAAAATCCCTGCTAAATAAAAGCTACATGATAACATAATGATAATTCTAGATAAGTTCATCATTTAAGACATGTTTTTAAATTTCTCTAATCATTTTCAAGGCATCTAGCAACCTCTCCTAACTTCAACTGCCTTACACCTGGATCAGCAGTAAAGCAAAGTGTAATTTCACCAACTTGTGTGGGAACCTTCCTTTCAAGGTCCCTGTAGCACTTAATCTTTGCTCTAAAAGTAAAAAATGGAACTGACTTCATTCTTCTAAATCTGAGTATTTGCTTCAAACACATCAGATACATGAATGCTTTTTCAGTACTGAAAATACAGTATTTATTTATTATTTTTTGGTGTCTTCAACTCTCTATATAAGTGTTTTTCATATATACACATATATTTTATTTATTTATTTTTTTTAAGATTTATTTATTTATGCATACAAGCTGGGGTACAGGCCAGAGGCGTGAGGCAGCGAGAGGGTTTACCAGAGACAGAGTGGGGAGCAGCACAGGCAGATCAACGGAAATACACTGCTAAGGGGAGCAGCAGGCGTGACAGGAGAGGTCTGCTGCGCCTTGTGTGAAACTCCCCGGCCGGGTGTCGAACTCGCATGGCGTGCTGCTGACAGACAGCTCCACAGCGCAGTGCTCAACCACTGCGCCACCAGGAAGGCCCATACACATATATTTTTAAATGAATTAATCAATTGATTTTCTTATATTATTGTTCATTTTTGGACAGTTTTTGATTTCTCTCTTCAGGTGTGAGCCCTGTCATTCTTCTGCCACTATAATGCCCATGATCCATCACCACAGTCAGTTGTGCTCTTCCCTCCACTATTTTGATCCTTCTCATTCCCCTTATTTTTGTTTGAAATGCTAAGCCATCCATTTTCTTTTCTGACACTCTTATGACAGCTGAACTCAAAACCATGTATGCCATTCACATGAAGTGACAATGTGCTGAGGCTGCTTCTTGGCCAACAGAGGCTTAAGATACCATCAATTATAACACCTGGTAGGCAGGTGTGAGACATGTGACTTAGAGCTGATGAACACTTCTCTCTGCTGTCTGATTCACCCTTTTATGTGGTTAAATTTTACATCTTGGTCTGTACTATAAAGTCTCCTCTTTGACAGTAAAAGGCATAAATGATGACATCTCAAATGTCTGAAGAATAAAGATAATGAATAACCTAAAGTCTGTCAATTTATTAGCATGGGCTTTCACTGGCGTTTGGAGATTGATATTCAGTGCATGCCTGATGATAGGAAAGATGAAAGAATAGTGAATGAGAGGAGGCATATACTCTGTGTGTGTGCTTGTATGTGATGTTGTGTGTGTGTGTTTATGTGTTTTGTCCTCACCGGTCTCCTCTCATTTCTTCTGGGAAATGTGTCTTTTAGGCTTCATTTTGGAGATACTTCTCCTACTTTAACCATGAGGTCAGATTAGTAGCCAGCATCTTTTTCCATGAGCCCAACTCCATAGTTAGAGTTACTGACTTAAGAAGCTTCCTGACCCATGTTAGTGCATAGACAGCAATGGAGTCATAATGATTAATCTCATTGGAGCCATGTGACCCCAACAGGTTAGTACCTTTCCCTAGGGTTTGTCAACATGAAGCTGAAGGCTAGATTTGTTTTCTCCTTTTTGTTCAGAAAGTTACGATGATACAATCACAAATAATGTCAGAAATCACAATTTTAGCCCCTTAGAATCAAAGTTGGAAACAACTGGCCAGCATACAGCAAAAAATGAGAGGTAGAATCACAACTTTTTAATTCTCTAATACCTCTGATTGAAAGTCATTTATAATTTATGTGAATCAAGCAATCTTGTTTTGCCTAAGTATGTTTGAGTTAGATTTCTTGCATTTACAACCCAATATATTAGCTCTGGCTGATAGAATTATTTAAAGAAATATGTGCTTTAGCACATGGCCATGATTAAAAATACTCCAAATGTGTTTTGTGTGACAGCAAGATTTGTTATCACTTAATAACAAAAAGTAAAAGGACAATGTTTGGGGGTTCATAGAAGTGAATAAAACTTACATTGAGGCTGACTTTTTTAAATTTTAGTGTTCTTCTGAACTCATGTTTTAAAAGGAAATGTGAGCAAAATTTTGTTCGGCTATAATGCAAAGTGAAATGTAAAAGAAAAAAATATAACAGATTTAAAGTAACAGAGTCAACCATTGGTATACTGAAAAAATTCAGTCATTTATAGGTCTTGAATGCTACTATATAATCAAAATAATGTTTGGCCAAAATTAAAATGACTGTTTCATTTCTCCGTGAGAATACACTGAGTAAAGACTTAGGCAAAGGCAGGCGTTTTTCAGCTTGACATACAAGCAGGTTAAAGCAATCATCAACTTGCTCTAAAATTTTATGAACAAGAATATGCAGACTTACCTATGCCTAATTTTTTTCAAAGCAATTCCTAAGACACAAAAGTAAATATACTAGTCTAAAAAAATTTTGTGGCTTAAAAAAATCTGTTTAAGTTGATGCTAACAATAGCAACATTTCTGCCTGAATTTTAAAATAAAACTTCAACATCCTGTGACTGATGTGGCATTTAGTAAAAGGGGAAATCTCTTGGGTGTAAAGATTCTCTTGGGATAATTCCAATATTAATATTTCCTTAATAGTTTCAGAACCTGGGTCTTAATATTGACTTATAAAATAGTCAAATGTAGGAACTGAAAAAATAAAGATGATCAACATTCTCCTTTGAAATTATAGTCTTCTAATTGAAAGTAAACAGTATTTCATTTCAAAGCATTGTGAGCCAACTTAACACACTATGGAAGAAAACAGTATTTTTCACAAATATGGGGAATTAAGTATTTCTGACACTGGAGACATTTCCATTTTGATACTGCAAAGTATATTCATTAGTTCAGTATGTTACTTTTGCTTCCAAACTGAAGGGTGACATTGGAATTAGAGAATTAAATTCCCAAATATTTTATAGACCTTTTACGTTGAGTAGACAAGAGGTTAGAAGCTGAGGATTGTGGAGACTGAACACATGGATTCTGCAGTAAAAGAGAACATCGCACTTTTCAGTTGCTATTTCCTGCTGCCTAACTAGGTATTGCTGCTACTTCTTAACTCAGAACTGGTTCCTGCTTCTTAACTAGGTACTGAGGAGCTTAGAAAGCCCATCAGGGGTGTATGAGCAGAAGTGCTCCAAGGAACACTTTGTGTGAGCAGAAGCATTATCAGAGTTGCTATCCTCACAGTTGTTTCGCTCTTACCTCCCTCATTTTCAGGGCTCACTCACCTTTAGGTACACAATTTCTATTGTTTCCTCTGTACAGTTTTTAGTTTCTCCATGGCTCCTATAGAGCAAGTCCACCCAAGTAAATATTATTTTCTCCAAATTATGTCACTCAGGATCACATACTTTCTACTCTCTGAAGACAGAAAGGGGCAAAACCCATTTTCACCTGCTGGTTTCTGTGTCTGCAACCTGTGTGCTCTGTCTCTGTGCTTTGTTTTTCAGTAAGAAGAGCTGCTGTTGATGTTGAAAGTTCTCCCAGTTATCCTGGGTCTGACATGGAGGGAGAGAAAGGGCAGAGTTCTAGCTTTGATGTTGGTGTGCTACAAAGTAAGAAACAGAATAACTTAGCAGCTAGAGAATTGTTGCCTTTGGATCATGCACAGAGGGCCATAGCAGAAGTTTTACAAACAAAAGTGAAATTTCTCTAAGGCCTCATGACTTAATCCTTTCGTGAAGCCAGTTAGCTTTTAATAAAATTTTCAGGGGGAGAGTAATTCTATTTTAGGATTGATTAAATATAGACCAATAAAAAGCTAATCATACCTCTACTTCTCTCTCTTAAAAATCATTTAAATAAAATTTTGTAATTTATATTAAGCATATATTTATATATTAAGTTCTTTTGTACATAGAAGTCTTCATTTCTATTCACATTGCTATACAAAAAGTACATGCCTTGAAAATAAGACATTACCACTCTAATTAAATCTTATAAAAATAACAGGAGCTATCAGCATATGTGGTTGAAAATTTGATATTAATATTTCAAAAATTACACATTATTTTATAAGGGATACTTAATACATTAATGATAGCATATTATGTAATACTGCTTTTATACAATGGGATACATCTTTGTTTCCATTAAATTTTACACAGATATAAATTTGAAGGTATTATTAATGAAACACAAAATTAATTCCTCTCTAATTAGTTCTTCTCTGTGTTTCCCTCATTCCCTTAGCTCTTGCTTCAATGGCTCACTTTCATTTCCCTGGAAGGCTCACAATCCCCAGCCAGGGGTATGGTACAGGTGCTCCCTTACTCACCAAACACTCATACTCTCCTAAAATCCATTCTTCAGGTCACATACAGAGTCCCACCTGGTCCAAGCACATGGTGAGTTCATGACACATCTAGGTTTGTGAATGACTCAATAAAACAATAAAATTGGGCCTCCCTGGTGGTAGTGTGGTTAAGCCTCAGCACTATCAAGCTATTGCTAGCCACTGTGGCCTGAGTTCAATCCCCGGCTAGGGGAGCTGACCCACATAGCACAGCAGACCTGTCCTGTCTCACCCACTGTTCCCCTCAGCAGTGTATTTCAGTAGATCCGCCTGTTCTGCTCCCCACTCTGTCTCTGGTGAATGCTTGCACCTCTGGTCTACACACCAGTTCTGGAATGCATAAATAAATAAAATAAATCTTAAAAAAAAATCCTGGGATAAACTTAATGGCAAGGAAAACTTTCAAAGATAAATAATGATTTGTCTTATTCTAAATAATTTACTGATTTATTCTAAATGAAGTATCATTTGAAATTTGTTACTCAGAGGTTATTGACTGAAATCTACTTTTCAGGATCAGATCACTTGTTTCCATTCTATTCTCTGTCTTTAGGATTCTAAATCAGTTGTTTATTCTTTTTTTTTTAATCACCATGGTTATTGATACATACATTGAGTGACAATATCGGGCATCTAAGTGGGAAGACAGTGCAGATATTAAATAGAGACAATGGATTTGGCCTTCAACAGATTTGGGTTTGAAGCCTAGATTTAAACACTTGCCCTGCACAGGAGCAAGTTAATGTCAGTTTCTTTATTTGTAGTCAGTCACTCCTTACTTAAAGGGTTATTTTGAAGGTCAAATTAAATAATGGTTAAAAAGCTACTAAGTATAGAACACTTTGTATAGTGTCTGACATCATCCCTTTTTTATTCTTCCTTTATAAATTTACATTACCAGATTCTGCTTAGATCCTGTCAGGTTATTTAATTTTAGGCACTGCATATGTTCAACATTGCATTAAAATCACATACACATTTTATGTCTTTTTATTCATAGTAGCTCAAAAATGTGTTATTGTCCAAGAACATGAAAAAACAGAGTTTGAGATCAAATTACATTGTAATTATGATTTCTACTGAATGCTAGGCAATCTTACGCCTTGCTTTTCAGATGCATTTTCAATTCTAATCTTTGATTTTAATCCATTTCCTTCTAAATTATCCTTAAAATCATATCACCTCCACATATCAATAGTAGAGACCTTTATTGGACCAATAAGGCAATCTTGACTTAAGGTTTGGCTTTTCAATGATAATTATCACAGGATAACCTTATGTTTTCCTGATAAGGGAACTTTTGGAATTCTGAACCCTTTAGCAACTCAGTCATGCCCTGAAAATCTCTTTGCTTCTCATTCTACCTTAGATGATAATGCAATGACCCTAAAGACCACTTTGTTGCAGAAAGATCATTGGAAATGAAATCTGGCATTGAAGTAAATATTAGGTCAGAAAGAGCCTCATATATGCCCTCTGCTAACATTCACAATTGGGTTTTACTTTTTCTTATTCTCTTCCCTAATGCAATCTACATTACCATATCATAATGTGCACCTGCAGGCTAGAGCAAACTAAGCCTGCTTTCTAAATTCATAGACACTTACCCAACTATGAACATTATGCAATTTTTGAATGAGAATGCTGTTTTTCATGAGAAAATGTGCAAAAACCATAGCAGGGCAGGTTTGAGGCAGTGGAATGAACCTTAAACTTAGAATCATGGGCTCTTTGCTATAATCCTGAACCCCTTCTATTTTGCTCTAGGACTTGGGAGACTTATTCTAATTTTTCTTTTTCCTCACCTGCAAATAAAGAATTACCCTACCCAGCCCATGGCAATAGTATTAGGACTAAATGCGTTTTGAGGTGGGAAAATCTGGCGTATATATCACACGGTGTCTGAACCTGTAATGCGCTACAAGGAGACGGCTGAGCCTTACCCTTAAGTCACACAGAGATATCATGATTTCCATCTCAAACACACACAGAGAGCTGGGTGGATTCAGGCAAGGCAAAGTTTAAACTCTCTGGGCATCAGGGTTAGTGTTTTTGTTTTTTGGGTTTTTTTTTTTGTAACAACATCCAGCTCTGCAGGATGGTTACTGGAGCAAAGTGGCATAAGAAGTAACAGTACTGGGTCTCCCTGGTGGCACAATGGGTAAAATCTCAGCATTATGAAGCTATGCGCAGACACTGCAGCATGAGTTTGATCCCAGGCCAGGGAGATTCCCACATGGCGCAGCAGACCTCTCCTGCCTTGCCCGCTTCTCCTCTGCAGTGTACTTCAGTAGATCTGCCTGTTCGGCTCTCCACTCTGTCTCTGGTGAATCCTCTCACCAGCCCACATCTCTGGCTTACAACCAGTTCTTGTATGCATAAATAAATAAATTTTTTTTAAAAAAGTAACAGTACTAAGATGGGTACAATAAACCTATAAAAATGGAATAGGGGAAATAGATCGAAGGGGAGCAGCTTGTAGTTGAAATATTTCAGTCCAAGTAAGCCTTTACTACCAAAAATGTAAGGTCTATGTAAAGCCCTTTGATTTAAATTAAATTCAGCTCTTCATTTACCAATTTCAGAGTATATGTTGTTGAATATGGTTTTATTAATTTGAAGAACTATCTTAATAAACAATATTGCATATTAAAATGCATCACGTTTTTCATAACCTAAGCAAATATTTATGATCGGATTAGACATAATGTGCTTGCAGCACTGCTACCTGAAGTGCAGGTTCTTTTTTTTTTTTAATTTTATTTACACATAGAACAACCAGGGCTAAGGCCAGAGATGCAGGGGAGGTGAGAGCATTCACCAGAGACAGAGTTGGGAGCAGAACAGACAGATCTACTGAAATACACTGCTGAGGGGAGCAGTGGGTGAGGCAGGAGAGGTCTGCTGTGCCATGTGGGTTAGTTCCCTGGCTGGGGATCGAACTCCTGCTTCAGTGACTGGCGATAGCTTGATAGCGCTGAGACTTTAATCCCTGTGCCAGCAGTAAGAACCACCACAACCTTATTTTTTTTTTTAAAGATTTATTTATTTATACATACAAGCTGGGGTACAGGCCAGAGGCGTGGGGCGGCGAGAGGGTTCACCAGAGACAGAGCGGGGAGCAGAACAGGCAGATCAGAAATACACTGCTGAGGGGAGCAGTGGGCGAGGCAGGAGAGGTCTGCCGCGCCATGTGGGATTCTCCCCGGCTGGGCGTCGAACTCGCGTTGCCGCTGCCGACAGCTCCACAGCGCAGCGCTTAACCGCTGCGCCACCAGGGAGGCCCCACCACAACCTTATTAAAAAGGGCATGTAACTGCCCCACCCACCCAGGGTGCTCCCATTCTGCCCAGCTCTGATGCTTTCAGAGGAAGCTGGTGAATATGGAACAGGGACATTATAGGCTTTTGGGCTTTGTTCTGGGGTCACAAACAGCTGGTCAAAAACCAGCTGAGCATCACAGGAAGGTTGTATAAAGATTATACATTGAACTTTCAAGCTGACATTAGAACTGAGACATACAGCAGGAGAAGGGGAAGGGTCAAAACAGGGGAGGGAAGAGCACAAGGGTCTCTGGTGATGGATCACATGTGATATGGTGGGAGAACAAGGGGGCAATAAATCAAATACTGTCAAAATTAACAATATAAGAAAATAAATTAATTAAAATAAAAAGGATTATATTTTGAATAAAATGTAACTCTTCCCTAATACAAAGAGTAAGAACCTTGGAATAAAAGTACTAACTTAAGAAAACTGGCACCCTTTTTCTTCCACCCCCCTGTTCCTTCCTTTTCAGTCCTTTAACAAAGGCAAGTTCAGTTCCTACTATAGACTCATCACTGAGTTTTCCATGGTGGTTCACACTGTAAATTTAAAAAGAAAGTTATTTTTCTTATTCCTTAGATGCATGTAGTCTATTACAATGAAACATAAGTAAAAATAGAGTAGTGCATTGTTACCTGTGCCATAAGAAGCTGTATGGTTTATAATGAGAATAAAAACAGAGACACTAATCCTCCTGCTCAGCAGAAAACTCACAAATCAGAGTGGAGGGATAAAGGTATCACTAAGTGACAGAAGAAGTATCAAAAAACAACAACAACAACAAACCAACAACAACAAAAATTAAAAACAAGAAATGACAGACCTATAGGTCAGAAGTAGACAAAGATAAATCCCTTAAATCTTGCTTAAAGAACATAACCAGCTCCTTAGAGCTTTAAGAAGGTATAAACTTCCTATTCAGATTTTAATACAACCATGTGCAAGATGGAGTTGATCTTATAGTTACAAAATGGATTTGATCATGACGTTAAAAAATCCTTGTCTATTATCCAATATGGGAAACTGTACTGCTTGTTTTAAAGATTTATTTATTATGCATAGACGAACTGGGGTGTAGGGCAAAGGTGTGTGTAGGTGTGTGTGTGAGAGAGGATGCACCAGAGGCAGAGTAGGGAGCAGAACAGGCAGATCAATGGAAACACACTGCTGAGGGGAGCAGCGGGCGAGGCAGGAGAGGTCTGCTGTGCCACATGGGAAGCTCCCTGGTGGGGACTGAACTCAGGCCCAGGCCGCAGCAGTGATAGTGCTGAGACTCAACCCCTACACAACCAGCGAGGCCCAGAAACTGTATTCTTTAGATCGAGTTTTGTGGTGGTCATATAACCATAATAATATAAATACTAGTTATTGTTTCATGTTACCCCAGGTAGAGTCCAGAATTTCTATTTTTAGCAATATAAATATAAATAAGCTACTTTGATTCCATCTCAAGTTATAAAACTGTAAACTTTGTTATTTTTAAATGAAAAAGAAAATACTTTATTTCAATGTAGATCTATGTAGATAGATATGAAATTGCTAGTATTCTTTAAACTTCTACAGGAATTTAATACTCAATATGCTTTGTTAAGTTCTCAATTAATTTCATGATTCTAAAATATTTCAGGTTCTGAAAAATAATAATGGAAAATGTGTTTATTTGTCAAGCAAACATAAAGCTATTTGTTGTAAAGTATGCACTACAATCTGGATTCCCATGTTTGGACATAGAAATAAAACTGGCGTAAACTGAACTTTATTATTCTTAGCCAATGAAAATTAATGAACATTGTTCTCTCTTATAAACATCTAATTATATAATTACCAAATGCTTCATGCAAACAATGCTATTTTTGTCCATATTCAAAATTAAATTAAACTCATATTGCTATTTTTTTAATATTTTAAGATAAATAGGAGGCAGACATGTGAAAAAGGAATGACTGCTATTTTCTTATTAAATCTATTTCATGAAATGTTGAATAATTTCTTTAAACAATGAATTTCATTTCTTTTTACTCTCTTTTGCTTTTATTTTATCATTATTTATTGTCATGCATCTAATAAATATAATAGCTTGGTGAAAAATAAAGGTACTATAAACACACACACACACACACACACACACACACACAGTTATGTTGCTCTAAACTCATCCTTTCCCTTCAGTTTTTCTTTTGTGAGGTGCCATTTTTACTCTGACCATTTTTTCTTTTTTTAGATTTATTTTTTGTTTATACATACAAGCTGGGGTACAAGCCAGAGGCGTGGGACGGCGAGAGGGTTCACCAGAGACAGAGCGGGGAGCAGAACAGGCAGATCAACGGAAATACACTGCTGAGGGGAGCAGCGGGTGAGGCTGGAGAGGTCTCCCGCACCATGTGGGATTCTCCCTGGCTGGGGGTCGAACTCGCGTTGCCGCTGCCGACAGCTCCACAGCACAGTGCTTTACCGCTTCGCCACCAGGGAGGCCCTACTCTGACCATCTTAATTCTGACCATTAATTAACAGCAGACTCGTTCAGACCTCAGTTTTAACAAAGTGACTTCTTCCTATTGTATTTCTTTAAAGAAATCAATTTGAGCTTCTTTTAGTTGTCAATACTTTTTTACGGTCTCTTTTCTTTTCTCCTCACATCAACAAATGACATATTTCGAGCTACATGGAAGACTATCTAAATTGTCCCCAGGAAGAAAAAATGAGTGTTTTTGATATCACCTATACTACTAGTCTTTTGTATTTATTTCCATGAGACTCGGGTCAGGGAAAATAATGCCAAAGAAGGCACTGTCATACATACCACAGTCTGAATAGACAGGTTTAAAATAGAACTAGTTACCCCAGAGGGATTTCTATTTCTAGTCTTAAAAGTAAATAAATAAAAACTAAGCCACACAGCTTGTGCTTAGGAGAACAAAAAACTCAAGAAGAATAAGGAAGACTTCATTTTATATTTAGTCATAATGTTCTTTATATGAGTAATTAAATCTGAGAGTATTGTACTGAACAGTGATGATAGAAATTAATAGATTCTAAATGAAGCATTTTCCTTTTATACTCAATAGCTGTTCATTTTTACTTAGTGTGCACATCTTTCCCCAAAAAGACATAAGTAAAATTATTCTTTAGGAAATTAATCACATGTGTCTCATTATTTCAAATAAAATCTTGAAAATCTAGCTTTCTTCTACATGGAGAAAAATATCTTCCCTGCACCAGCCTCACTTGGTGTCAGTGAGGAGTGCAGTGCCACCTTCTGGTGGAGAAGGGGATTGCTTTCCTTTGTCTTGATTACCTGGAACATTGTTAGTCCAATTGCGGAAATGTAGCAAGGTAACCAATCAATGTTATTCTTTAGCACTTACTTCATTTACCTCATTATATTGGCATGAAGTGCTAGTTTATTTTAACACAGCAATACTATGTAGAAGCTGGAATACATTATCCAATACACTGACATAACTAACAAAAGCAGAATGTTGCAAATCATATAAAAATAATGATAACATTTATGTAAATGTTGATTATTTTTATATATTTAGCATGGCTTATTAATATTTTGGTTATATGTAGAAAGCAATGTCATGGGAATGACATGCAAGAACTATAGGATTTAGGCTATTTCTATGAGAATAAGGCAATAACCAATAAAAAAACAACTGTATGTGCTGATTTTACTTTTTAAAAAGTCAGAAAGCGAAGAAGAAACACTGAGAGAAAGAAAGATCATTAACTTCTATTTACATCAATTCTGGACATTAAATTACTTTTTGTGCTTTTTTGTGTGTTTGCAATACTTCATAGTTTAAATTTCAATATTAAAAAAACACAAAAAGATGTTACAACGACAAATTTCTCATTTTATAGAGAAATGAAAGATGCTCATAGAAGATAAGAGCTGTGCTTGATATTACTGTAATATAGAAGAAAGCTAGAATCAGAACTCAAGCCAGGATAAATGACCCAAGCACTTTTACCTACCTGGATGCCATCTTGATGTTGCAATTGTTCTGTCTCCAAATATCGAATTACAAAGAGAGAACAGTGAGTCCCACAGATCAATTATCTAATGTGATGGTCTTCAGACTCTCTTTTGGACCCCACATTACTCAAAGGGTGCCATACTGTTTGATTTGAATTTCATTAATAATCATCTGTTTATCCACTTAAAAGTCAGTCTTATGGGGCCTCCCTGGTGGTGCAGCCAGTTAAGCTCAGCGCTGTGGAGCTGTTGGCCGGTATGGTGTGAGTTCAATGCCGGGGCTGTGGAGACTCCCACATGGCGCAGCAGACCTCTCCTGCCTCGCCCACTGCTCTCCTCAGTAGTGTATTTCCATGACCTGCCTGTTCTGCTCCCCACTCTCTCTCTGGTGAACCCTCTCGCCGCCCCACACCTCTGGCCTGCACCACAGCTTGTATGCAAAAATAAATAAATCTTTGAAAAGAAGTCAGTCTTATTTGGATTTTTGGTAGAGTCCTCAGAGGCAGGGGCAGGGCTGTTAAATCCTCTCACATAGTCTTGTGAGATGTTTAACCTCCCACAAGAAGTGGTGACACGAAGTTTCATTTCACTTCAGTGTAGGAGACACACACCCCCATGAAATTAACAGGTGGTCTGGATAATATTACTCTAAACTGCAGTATAGATAAAGGGACTGAATTTAAGACAATTTGAGATGCTTATGTACATCACACCCATAGTCCTGAAATCTCGAGGTTTTGAAAAGAGCCCCAGGGAATCAATGAGAAGTGGCCTTCCCTCCCAGCAGACACACGGCTGCCAGGAATTCTTCAGGTTGGGTCCTGTTCACTCTGCATTGCCATCCTCCAGAGTGCTATCAAGAAATTCATCACTTCCCCAATTGTTTTTTGCTGCCAATTGAATTATATGCTTATGTTATTGCAGTGTGGATCCCCCCTTCCAGTAAATTCATATTTCTCTATATGTAGTTGGCTTCAGTCATAGAGAAACCTTTCCACTGTGTGGAACTCTAGAGATTCCAAATCTGATGAAATAAACCTTCTGTGGCAAACAGAGGAGAACTGATGTTCTTGACAACTGATGGACAGAAAGGTCATGAGTTTAAGATGATAACTCATCTTCTATTCTTTCAAATACTGAAACTATTTTTTAATAGCTGAAGGAATACATTTTATAAGCACTTTTATCTCACTTAAATAAAGCATTATCTGCTCAATATGGGCGATTAGAAAATAGATATAAAATAAACTAATTAAAATCACTTATAGTCTACATTCTGAGAGTACCCACTTTTAACACTTGTTGAATTTATTTCCACCTTTATTTGTATAAACACACACATTCACAAAGAGAAAACTGGATTCAAATTATTGATGCAATGGGTTTTGCATTTTCTTGCGTTTTAACAATCACTATTTTTCCATGTCTTAAAATATAATTTTCAAGTTTACATATTTCTTTACCTAAAATCCAATAATTGAAGAGACCGAAAAAGCCAATTTAGATGTTAGCATTAATCAAAACAGAATTTAACACCACTGTAAACATTGGGTTAAGTGTGGGACATTTTCAACTAAATCTGTTGCTTTCATGCATAAGCCTGGGGCCCTCAACCATCACATGGAGGGGAGCCAATTGCCAATTAGAAAGACCTGACTTGAATACTGAGAAATAAGCTCCTATTTTATCTGAAAAATAATACTCACTTGGGCATATTTGTTACAGCAGTTTAGATGACCCCAACAGAAAGAGCTGGGAGTCAGTAAAAGCCTGTTTTATGATTAAAATCTATGCCTGTATTTTACATTGTTTGCCTATATGAAAATGGCAGTTAAGTGTATTTATACAATTTTGCTTAAATTTCAGTTTATAATATCTTTCCTCATCTAAAGTTTAGCTAATTCACTAAAATTATTCAGTTGCCCTTTAAGTTTTCAAATTTTAGCTTTTATCTTTTTAAACTGAACAGATTATTATTTGCTATAAAAATTCAATCTTCCATGGGCCAGAATAGGAAGTACTATGATCACAGAAATCATCTGAGTCAATTTTTTAAAAGCTCATAATGAATTGGGAAAAAAAAACCCACTAGATTTTGAATATTTTTTTCTTGGATGCTGTTTTGTAAGCTTAACATTATAGTAGGGAATAGCTATTCTTTAGCTAGTAATACATATTCTACAAAAATTATGATCAAACTATGATAGGAAAATTAGAGATTTTTTTAAAGATTTATTATTTTTATTTATTTATGCATAGAAGAACTGGGGTATAGGCCAGCGGCACAAGCGGTGAGAGGATTCACCAGAGACAGAGTGGGGAGCACAACAGGTGGATATACCGAAATACACTGCTGAGGGGAGCAGTGGATAAGACAGGAGAGGTCTGCTGTGCCATGTAGGTTAGTTCCCTGGCTGGGGATCGAACTCGTGACGCAGTGCTCAGCAATAAGAAATCATAGATGTATTACGAGATCTAGTGGGATTAGATTATTAGCCTATTAATGTGTATAGACAATCATGATGGATCAGTTCAGCTAGAGACTAACTGCAAAGCCAACATTAGACACAGTCAATGGGTAAATTGAATGATACTAATACCCTGAAAAAGCAGATCCAGAAGAAAAGGCTACATTTCAAGTTCTCCATTTACGTTTGTCCTCTGTAAAAGTGAGTTGATGGGCCAGTTTCATTCAGAAGCTGTTCCAGCTTCATAGTATTAGAGAACCAAAGACTTACCCTATTTTTTTAAGTCTCTTTTTACAGAAAAACAAAAATTAAATGTTGGGGAATGTGTAGAAGTTTTTATTTCTCTCTAGAACTAATTTAGGAATCTTAGCTCAAAAATGTCAAACTGGTTGTTATTTAAACTTCCAGAAAAACTATTATACTCATTATACAAGGAGAAAAGAGGTACATGAACAACTGGTGTCATTTGACCTAATACATTTCACACTTAATGTGAAATTTAAGTAGTCTCTATGGTCGAATGCTATCTTAGAGACAACAGACTAGTAGGTTTAAAAACAACAATTTAAAATTCTTATGCCACTATCAGTGCAGAATAAAATTAATTTGTTCAAATTAACATATATTAATTAACAACTGTTGATATATAATATAAACATATTTCAAAGACTTGCCATACATATAATAAACACGTGCACAAGAACAGGTCAATATATATCAATTACAGATAACCTTTTTTAAAGATTTATTTATTTTTGCATATAATCTTTAAAAAAAAGAACAATATTACATATATAGTGAACACAATACATACCGTATATGCATTTCTATATGTTACAGACCACAAAGTCAATATACTCATAGGTAAAGTGGCAAATAACTCTAGTTTCATATGCATTCTCAATGGAATGTTAAGAACAACTTTTAAATAAAAAAAATTTCATTCCACAACTGCTGACATGCTTTTCAGGATTTTTGTGTGACTGCTGCCAGTTGGAATCCCTAGACTGGAATAACTGCCGAGCCATCTGTTTCTACGCGGCTGTTTGTGACGTTCTAGGCTCACTGAAGCAATTGTTTCTATTACCCTTAGAACTCATGAAATGCTTCAATTTGCAGCATCTCCATGGAATAAATTGAGCCTGACTTATACCACGAATATAATTAGGTTAAGATCGTGGTAAAAATTCTTTCAGATAGTTTAACCATTTCCTTTTCAAGCCTCCCAAAACGTATGGTGCTGATTTGAGCTTTTGATGCTATTTCCAGAGACTTCTCCCATCACTAGCAAATGACTCTTGCATGTAGGACATTAGGGTATATTGAATTATGTTAAATATGATGAAATCAGAATATGTACATTGAGAAAACAATATGGGGAAATCAAGGAGTTGAAGTCATTGTTTGTAGAGTCATGATTTTTAAGGAAAAAGTTTTAAACTAGGAGGCAGAGTTCAAGCTGCATTCAGCATTCTCATGTGGAAATTATGAAAAATATCAGACACAAACTATGAAGTAAAATGATTTTGTTGGCACAAAACAGAAACTTTGAACTGTAAGAAATCATTTTGATTAAAGACTATGCATATTGATCTAAATAAATTAACAGCAACTTAAGTAAGTTCTATGATAAAGGCATTGAGGAGCAACTCATTCTGTTTTTAGTAAAAGTTAAAGGTTTTACAGGATGTCAGAATATAAAAAGAGTAAAAACCAGTTTGAATAAGTCAAGAAGTAATGAAATTATAAGAATGAAAACATATGAAAGTAAACTGTTTAAAATCATATGTAAGATAGGTTTTCATAAAGATAGGTTAATCATTTGAAGCAGTAAATCAAATTAAAGGGACTATTTAGAATACCATTGAATGTGTAAACTGTGTATTTTAAGATATTATCATTATGTTAAAATGATAACAGTATTAAGAGGATTAACAATGAAGGTACAGAGGAATGATGGAAAGTTAAAAGAGGATGCTCAAGTTGTTAGAAAAAATGCTGACTTAAGTGTCTAGAGCCAAGGGAGAAGCTCAAGAGACTATGTAAAAGCCCGGAAGTTTACCAGGAGCCAATGAGTTAATTAGATGGAGAACAATGGGCCGATGAAAACAATAGGTACCTAAAACCCCAAACGACAGAGCAATGAAAATGATGATCACCTCTAAAAATGAGGGTTCATACCTGCCTTGACCACAACAGCCACAACAGCCAGAAGGGGCAGTGTCTGCAGTCACTGCTAGTTAATAACTGATGATGGGATAAATACCTTAGAAATAAGTAGGGCCTCCCCGGTGGCGCAGCGGTTGAGCGCTGCGCTGTGGAGCTGCCGGCAGCGGCGACGAAAGTTCGACGCCCGGCTGGGGAGAATCCCACATGGCGAGGCAGACCTCTCCTGCCTCGTCCGCTGCTCCCCTCAGCAGTGTATTTCTGATCTGCCTGTTCTGCTGCCCACTCCGTCTCTGGTGAACCCTCTTGCCGCCCCACGCCTCTGGCCTGTACCCCAGCTTGTATGCATAAATAAAAATAAATAAATAAATAAATAAATAACTTAAAAAAAAAGAAATAAGTAGATGAGGAATCAATACCTACTCTTAATCTCCTATACTGTTTATAATCTATCATATATACATGGAGGTTTTCCATGTACTAAAAATAGAACTATCATTTGATCTAGCAATTCCACTGCTGATTATTTCTCTGAAAAAAAAAAAAAGAAAATACTAACTTGAAAAGATATATTCACCCCCATTATTTATAATAGTGAAGATGTGGAACTAGCCGAAGCGGCATCCATCAATGAATGAATGGATAAAGAAAATGTGAGGTGTATGCACATGCATGCACACACACACAGTGCATTTCAGTATATTTATTATATTTATATTTACTACATATTTACATATGTATGTGCAGATCATGGAATATTATTCAGTCATAAAGAAGAATGAAATCTTGCTATTTACAACAACATGGATGGACCTAGAGGGAAATACATATTGAGAAATAAGAGAAAGACAAATAACATATCCCTCACTTATATGTGAAATACAAATAAGGTACAACCTTCTAGTTTTGAAATAAATAAGTCATGGATGTAGTGGACAGCATATGATATGAGTTAGGAATTCTGTTTAACATATATGAAAGTTGCTAAGAAAGTAAATTTTAAAAGGATCATCACAAGAAAAAAAATGTGTAACTAAGTATAGAGGTGACATTAACCAGACTTACTGTGGTGATTATTTTGAGACAGCCTGGGCAAATGAAATTGTGAGCTGGCAGGGCAAGAGTGGCCCAATGACCTGTTTGACTGTGTGGCCTGGTGGACCTGCCTTAATGTCTTGTCCAAACAGTTGGCCCACCAGTGAGCCAAAGAAGCCATAACTATTCAATATTTTGACTAATGATTGTTTCAGAGCTTCCTGGAAGAGGGAAGGTGGAAGACCCCAGACATGCAGTTAGTAAAATCCTAACAAAGAGCAACGAAGTCTCATCAATTTGCCTATGTCCAGGAGACTTTAGATGCTAACGAAACCTGAGCTGTATGAAGGGGCATCTAGCCCATCTATGCGTGCTCCAGTGTAGCCAGCCCAGAACATGCTGTGACACTCTTCCCCTCTTCCTTGCGTTGGGAGAACCATCCCTTCCTAGCTCCCATTGGGAAGTTTAGCTGGAAATTTTGTCTTACAATCCTGCCTTCCTTGGGTAAGACTTGTCTGGTGAATTCTTTTTCCTAGAGGTTCCTAGAACCACATTTGTAGGGGTCTGTAACAATTTCACGATATACACAATTATCAAATCATTATGTTGTACCTTCAAGTCAATGTGATGTTCTATGTCAGCTATACCTCCATAAAAATAAAAGCAAAAAATAATTAGTGCATAGTAAGGCACCTAATACAAAGAAAGTAGAGATCAAATTATCACTGGTAGTAATTAGAGGATCGGCAAACTAGAAGTCAAGAAAGACTGTGAAGAGAAGAGCACATGGACCTGGGTCTGGGCATTTGTGGGGAAGTCGGAGGGAGCTTGGAAAGCTGAAGGTTGGAAATGGCACCTGGGGAGCTGGGAGTAGGTAGGATGGAGAGAAGTGAAAAGGAAAGACTCAGAAAGCCAGAAGTCAATGAGCCAGAGGAAGATCAGAATCCTATATTGGTGTCTTGGGTAAATGCCTTTTTTTTTTAAAGATTTTTTAAATTTATGCATACAAGCTGGGGTACAGGCCAGAGGCTTGGGGCGGTGAGAGGGCTCACCAGAGAGAAAGTGGGGAGCAGAACAGGCAAGTCGACTGAAATACACTGCTGAGGGGAGCAGCGGGCGAGGCAGGAGAGGTCTGATGCGCCATGTGGGAATCTCCCTGGCCAGGTATCGAATTCACGTGGCAGCTGCCTACAGCTCCACAGCGCTGTGCTTAACCTGTTGTGCCACTGAGTAAAACTCTTAATTTAAAAGTAAACGGGTATTAGCTAGTGCTTGTTAGAACATATAGAGCAGTATCCCCTAGGTGAGCAGAGAACTTGCGTTTTCTCTAATGCAGAGGGCTGGGTACCAAATGGTTAGGGTCATAAATGAAAACACAGAGCTCCCTTTATTCCCGGTCCTTTCCCATGTCTCCACCCTTGCAGAGATGAATGTTGCACGGTGACATGCACGGCCTTGAGACAGGGAGGCCAGATAATGAGTGATGGGCATTTTATTCCCAAAGAGCCTTTGCATACAACAGAGTCTCTTAAACCTTAAACCCTGACCAGCAGCATCCACCTATCTGTCACTGCTTGAAAATGCAGAATCAGGGCCTCCCTGGGGGCGCAGTGGTTAAGCTCCACGCTGTGGAGCTGTCCGCAGTGGCAACGCGAGTTGGAAGCCCGGCTGGGGAGATTCCCACATGGCGCAGCAGACCTCTCCTGCCTCGCCCGCTGCTCCCCTCAGCAGTGTATTTCCCTCGATCTGCCTGTTCTGCTCCCCACTCTGTCTCTGGTGAACCCTCTTGCTGCCCCGCACCTCTGGCCTGTACCCCAACTTGTATGTATAAATAAATAAATCTTAAAAAAAAGAAAACACAGAATCATTAACCCCATGCCATATTCACTGAGTCAGATATTCTGTGAGTGTAGCCTACTAACCTGAATCTTAACAAGCCCTCCAGGGGATGCTGTTGAGTGTTCAAGTTCGAGACCACTACCTTTTAGGACAAAAGACTTAGCAAGAGATAAGTAATGTACATTGTAATTAGTGGAAAAGCCTTTGTCTAGCCCTAAAAAGCACAACTCCTGCTTCCAACCTGCAATATCTAAGTTTTGAACTTTAGATTGATAATAGGAACTGGCTGGCATTTAGCTTCTAAAGAGAAACATGTCCCTAGTTTCAAAGATTTGTTTTGTTTGCTCTGAGGACTCTTGCATGTTTGCAAATGCAACAGTTATGGTGTGCAGTTGCTAATACTAAAAGGATTTCTAATAAAAATTGTTTACAGTGTTATATAGTTCATAGAGAAAAGGGTAGGTTAAAGAGAAGTACTTCTGAGTTAAATAAAGGGGAAGTGAATTTTATCAAACATTAAGGTACTTAGCACACAGGCCCCATCTAGTGGTCTTTTTACTGAGTTCAGGGAAGGTTTCTCAAAGGGCACAAGAAAACTATAAACCCACACAGATACATGTGATTTAGCCCGTCCATACCTGAACTACTGCATGAAGACAAAATGATTATGTCCTATCATCTTCCTCATATTTGGGAACACTTCTAAGTTTCAAAACTATCAAGACTCAGGAAAGGAACAAACATTTATTGAGTTCCAACTATATGACAAACTATATGTTTAATATATTTCTGTTTGTAGATACAGGGTATGGTCCAGAGACAGAGACAGAGACAGAGGAAAGACACAGATAGATATATTAAATATAGACAAAAACATACAGGGTAACCTTAAATTTGGAGCAATAGGTGAACATATAAATGTTTTACTAGCATTAAAACACATGACAAAATAATCTGTGGTTCCAGAATACTTCATTGAAAAAAAGAAGCTCAGAGGAATTTTTTTCAATGTCACATAGTGTTATTCCTATGTTACATTGAGCTTAACCCTGCTATAGCATTTATTCTATGATGTTGCTATTTTTTGTTTTTCCACTTATTTCAAATTCTTTAAGGCAAAGAATTACATTTTTACTAAAATGTTCTTTCATTCTTGGCAGCAAGCAGAGTAATGTTCAATAAAGTGGTTAAAAATGTTAAATAAATAAAAGCAAGGAAAGAAGGAATAGATTAACAGATAAGTTATTTGAATTTTGCATATATATGAATCATTAGAGTGAAACTGAATCTTAAATCTTTGGAGTATCCAAAAATTATATTAGCATTTTGTTATACATTTTACAAAGATATGTTAACTCAAAACAAGAATAACTACTGATTAATCAAGCCTCCTGGTAAGAAGAATGTTTTTCTAAATACACAGATGCAATATAGACTGAAAAGTAGCTTCCAAAGGATGGCATTTTTTTTTTTAATTTTAGTGGAAAAAATACCTTAATTGAAGACAACAAGGAAGGACTTCATTAAGTGGACTTCTGGAAAAATTTGGTACAATTTAAATGAGGAGTGATAGAAAGATATTCTTCAAAGGAAAACCTTGAGGAAAGGGTTTGTTTGGACGTTAGCCTCCTAGTCCACGCTCAGACTTAGTACAGTAATACAGACTGAACGTCAAATAGCGTTACAGCAAGTGACACCACGCCTTTCGGTGTCAGACCCCAGCCGGAAGGACTTCACTTCCTAGAAAGCCCTAGAATCTATATATCTAAGTAGAAAAAGCACAAAGCACAAAGAAAGTTAGCCAACAAAAACAAATTCATGACCTTGGTGACAGAGGTCCTATTCGTATTTCCAACATAGTTCTATTTAAAAATATCTACTATTTATTTATTTATTAATTTATTTATATATAATTTATTTATTTATACATATTTCACATCATTGTTTATTTTTGTACAATGTTTGCATTCTCCTCTCAGGTGCAGTCCCCATAGAATATCTACCAATTCATCCACGCACCTATTTAAAAGAGGGTTTTGATTGAACTCACATTTAGTGTAGAAATGACAACATACAGATGGCAGATTGGTTTTAAAGATCAGTTCTGTCAATAACAAATGACTAATTTTAACTCTTGGTGGTGACATAGATTATATGATAGATAGACATAGATGATAGATGACATAGATTATATGAAACAAAGTATTGCTGCTTCCACTACTATGTTTCTAATTTTATTTATAGATATTGTCAAATTAAAACAATTACTTACTTTTTTTCTCTTTTGAAAAAGACAACTCTAGAACTATTGTTTTTCTTTTAGGATGTAGAGAAAGGGACACAATGGATCTTAATTGTCTTAGTATTTGTTAATAACAGCCTTAAAATAAAAGTGGAAAAAATAGTTTCTGATCTCAGATTGCACATTTCAGGCTTTGATGGAACTAAAATAGCATTAAGAAAAACTTTTCAGATAACATATAGGATAGGATTTCTTTTAAGTAATGACAAGAACCATCTTTCTATAAAAAGTTCTTTTCTGAAAATATTTTGAAGGTGACAGTTCAGTGATATGAAAGGAGCACTAAAGGAACACAGGAGACATAAAATTTATTATGAATAAAGCATACATTCAACAAAGTAATTCTCCCTTCTTTTGTACCCCTTTATATTACCCCTTAGAACTCTTTCAATATTGATTCTACTTTTCAGATCTCTCAAAACTGAAGGGTAGAAGAGCTAAAGAGACACTTCTCCAAAGAAGACATACAGCTAGACAATAAGCACATAAAAAAAAAAACATTCAACATCGTTAGCATCAGGGCCCACTGATTCCCCAAAGACATATCAGAAAATTAAAATCAAAATCACCATGAGATACCATCTCACAGCTGTGAGAATCCCCTATATCTAAAAAGCCAGAAACAATGAATGTTGGCAAAATGTAGAAAAAGGAACCATTGGTGGGAATGTAGACTGGTCTAGCCACGGTGGAAAATAATATGAAGATTTCTCAAAACACTGAAAAATAGCTCTACCATATTATCCAGCAACTCCACTCCTCAATATCTATTCAAAGAACATAAATGCACACATTTGAAGTAATGTTGAAATTTGCAATATCATGGATGGAAGTGGAGGGGAATATGCTAAACAAAATAATTCAAAATGAGAAAGACAAATACTAGATGGTGTCACTTACATGTGGAATATAGAGAAATAAAACAAAGGGTTAGATTAAACCAATCCAATAACAAATCCTAGACATCTGAGGCTACCAAAGGGGAGGCGGAGGGGGAGAGTTATATGTGAAGGAGGCCTAAAAGGACTATGGTGGTAAGTGTGGTTTGGTAACATGTACTTGAAGGGTATGACCTTATATCTCTAAATCACATACAGTGCTGGAAAAAAATGTTATCTAAAAAAAAGTAATCATAATTTTTTTTAATTTAAAAAAATAAAACAAACATTTTAAACTAAAAAAATAACCAAGTTTGTAAGCTCGCTTCTTAAAATGCTTATTAAACACTTAAATAACAGATTACCCTATGTCTATGGTCTAAATGAAATAAATAATTTTAAGTAGTTTTAAATAACAAGCTTTAGATTTTTTCCAATAATAACAGCTTTATGCCAGCAACTTTAAATAACCAAATAAGTAATTTGGTTGTTTATGATCATTACTTGATGACTCATATATGAATTTTTCTTATAACTCTCCTGAGGATATCTTCTTGAAGTCAGATTGTGAAATTTACATTTTTCTTGATATACTACAGACTTTATAAGAAAGCAAATACTAGGGCCTCGCCGGTGGCGCAGCGGTTAAGCGCTGCGCTGTGGAGCTGTCGGCAGCGGCGATGCGAGTTCGACGCCCGGCCAGGGAGAATTCCACATGGCGCGGCAGACCTCTCCTGCCTCGCCCGCTGCTCCCCTCAGCAGTGTATTTCTGATCTGCCTGTTCTGCTCCCCACTCTGTCTCTGGTGAGCCCTCTCGCCGCCCCACGCCTCTGGCCTGTACCCCAGCTTGTATGTTTAAAAAAAAAAAAAAAAGAAAGCAAATACTAATACCAAGTAAAAGATAAGGAAATCAAAGTTGACGTATCTTTAAAAATTTGTTGCTTCCAAAATTCATCTTCAAAGCACTAATGTTCTAGCTTATGATTTCTCTTTTTGTCTCTCTTAGTAATTTCTTTCAATACTATCACTGAAGAGGAGGGTAGACAAAGACAAAGTGAAAGATTTTCTCTAAAAGGGAAACCCATCGTGGGAAAATGTGAATGTTGAAACATCAAAGATAATTAAACAGAGTTTTATTCACGATACAGAGATTCTTTCACGATCTATTTTGAAGATAATGAAGAGGAGGGTTGTTTCAATATTCTCCTGGGGGCACAGTTACTAACATATTCCAGGTCAATTAGAAAGGCATTTCCAGCTCGGAATAGGTCTGCCTTATTGAAACTAACAGTTCCTAGTCAGAACCATGATTATCGAGAAGAAAATATAGTCACCTTGGAAATGCAAATCGACTGATTCAGTCTTGATCATGTCTAGGTACAGCTATTTCAGTAACTTAGCCCTCTCATGCTGAGAGCATAGCATCAGCCAAAGTTTCAATCTCTTTCTTGGCTCTAACTAAATAATGGGACAAATCCACTCACAGATCTTACTGTTTGAGACAAAAGCTATCTTTTTTATTTTTAATTTATTTTTATTTTTTTGCTGACTGGTATTTCTTGGTGAACACTTGGCAGTGAAAGTCGAAGTTGAAGTAAAATGAATAATATTATATTGAACTAAGGAGTCAATTTAAAACAACAGTTGACCTTTTCTGAAAGGCTCGAGGCTCTGGTAATCCACATGATTCAGATGACAGCAGAGTGGGATCGGAAGCTTTTGTGACTAGAGGCAGAGCTGCATCTAACAAATATAGGTTATCAGCTGTCTGGTTTAGTCTTTAACGTACTTAAGGAAAGAAATACTTCATCTACCCTCTAACTCTATTTCTGTATGTCAGATTCTTTGAAATCAGAATTTATTTTCCTTTGCTCTAAGTCCCAATTCTTGTGACTTTAAAAAATATTACTTTATTCAAAGGAAAAAAAGAGAGAAAACATCAATTGTGTATTATCTCTTTTTACATTGTCACTACTATTCTAATTTCCAGATCTTTTTCTCAAGTCTATTTACTACTTCAATAAATTAGATTGCTTTTATTCACCTTATTTGAGAACCCTATGAAAAACTGATTATTTGTCATTTTCATATCATTTTCAATCTGTTTTTTTATCCTCCAACATTAAAAGCCGTATTGAATTTGTTATAGAAAAAAACCTGTTCTCTCCCCACGTCAATACACAGACAACAATGAAAATCTAAGGTAATAGAAGTCCTAATCATGGGGTATCACTTTTTAAAAATTACTGGGTTATAATGAGTTGTTACTGTCCCACAGTGGTGCATCTTCAATTGATTTTTCACATGTTTTATTAACTAATTAATATTATATACAGGGTCCTAAATATAAAATGTTCTCATATAGCACAAATCAACTATATAACTACAGGATAAATTCTTGCTTATACTACTTTCCCTATTAAAAACATGTTTCTCATTATAGATTGAAATTTCATTATTAGGTTAGGGGTGTGTGTGTATGTGTGTGTGTGTGTGTGTGTGTGTCTAATTATATTATCCAACTTTGGGTACAGACTCATGTTCCAAATGGAACCTAAAACAATGTCCCTACAAAGTCATCGCAATATCACATAAGTAATTCTCGCTTTATCAATGATTTCCCCAATTTTCATAACTCTTCATACCACGAGGGCAAAGATTAATTTGGTCCCCAAATAAACAGCCCTTCCCTCAGGACAGCACCCAATCCAGGGCTGACCTGTTCACCTTAGAATTATTCAACATCAATGCAAAGTTTCACACAGTCCATCTGCACAAACCAGTAAGAGTTCTACCACAGCTTCCTTTTGCTCACCTTCCATTTGGTGCATGGTGTCCTCTGATGCAGAAAACCAATAAATCCAAATTTGTTTGGCAAAAGAAGTTTCTCTGGAGGGCTTTTATCTGATGGGTTTTATCATCAGAAAGAAAGACTTTCCAAAAGCTCAATTTCAACGAAGACAGTTTCTAAGCAATTATCATTATGTTAAAATAGCTCCTTCCCTTAAACATAATATTTGAGGGCTTTCCTGGTAGCACAAGGGGTTAAGTCTCAGCACTATGAAGCTATCAGCAGCCACTGCAGCGGGAGTTCAATCCCCCACCAGGGAGCTAACCTACATGGCACAGTAGACCTCTCCGGTCTCCCCTGCTGCTCCCCTCAGCAGTGTACTTCAGTCAATCTGCCTGTTCTGCTCCCCACTCTGTCTTTGGTGAATCCTCTCATCCGCCTATACCCCAGCTCTTGTATGCATAAATAAATAAATCTTCTTTAAAAACATAGTATTTGAAAGATAAAATGGAATTATGAATATCTTGTTCAAACTCCTTGATTTTACATGGCAAGCAAATGAGATCCCAGACTTATTTCTGGTCCCTAGGCGTTAGTGATAGACCATAACTAGAGCTCATGTTACTCTATATATTGTCCACGTACCTCCTCCATAAAGTCTATCATTTTACTCTAAATTTCCATACATGTGTGCTCCCCTCAAGGGCACAATAAAATACATCCCTACTGTGTATGAAGCATATAATTGAATCTTACTTTTTAAATTGTGTCTTCAACTATTTAGATTAATATTTCAAATACCCTTTTCAAAAATGCATCATTTCAAAACATATCTTTAGCAAATTTCAATTTCACCCATACAGACACACAAAGAAATCAAAACACTTAAAAATACAGCAGAATTTCTTAGGAACAATCTGCTGAGACTATTCTGTTATTCTTGTTTGAAGTCTTCTGGCCTCACTGTGAATCTTGGCTTTGTAGCATACTAACTGGGATGAATGTGACCTTAGGATAAGAACTCAGACAATATTCTCTGTCACATATAGTTTTGTTATGATAAAGTAAGTCCATACAAGGAAAATGCCCAGAACAGAGCTGGGTACTATAATTATCACACAATGAATATTAGTTAACTTTTAATAACAATTAGCTATAAGAAAGTGTTACTGTTATTTTAAAAATTGAACTTCCATATTTATCTTTTGCATTTTATAAGAAATTTAACCTTTTAACAATTAATAACCCAGTTTTTGGAGTAGTCTTAGGTTCACAAACAGAGCAGAAAGTATAAAGATTTCCCAGATGGCCACTGCCCCTTATACAGCCTCCCTCAATATCAACAACCTCCAACAGAGGGGTACCCTTCTTACAAACAATGAACCTACACGGATTGACATCATTATCACCCCAAGTCCATGTTACCTTAGGGTTCACTCTTTTTTTTTTTTAAAAGATTTGTTTGTTTATACATACAAGCTGGGGTAAGGCCAGAGGCATGGGGTGGCGAGAGGGTTCACCAGAAAGAGAGTGGGGAACAGAACAAAGAGATCAGAATACACTGCTGAGGGGAGCAGCGGGCGAGGCAGGAGAGGTCTGCCACACCATGTGGGACTCTCCCTGGCTGGGCGTCGAAATTGCATTGCGCGCTGCCAGCAGCTCCACAGCGCAGCGCTCAACCGCTGCACCACCAGGGAGGCCCCTGCCTTAGGGTTCACTCTTAATGATGTATACTTTGCTGACTTTTACAAATATATAATGATATAATCACAGTATCATATAGAGTATTTTCACTGCTCTGAAAAGTCTCTGTACTATGTCTGTTCATCCCTCACTCCTCCTGAAGAATGTCAACCACTGGTCTTTTTACTGTTGTATAGTTTTTCCTTTTCCAGATGTAATATAGTTGGAATCATACTGGGTGGTACAATATGTTTGTAGCCGCTTTTACATTGGCTTACATTGACTGGCTTGTTAAACTTAGTAATATGTATTTAAGGTTTCCTCATGGCATGCTAGCCCATTTATTTTTGGTGCTAAATAAAGTTCATCACTGGATGTACCACAGTTTATACATTTGCCAAACGTAGGACATCTAGGTTACTTACAAGTTTCAGCAATTTTGAGCAAAGATGTTTAAATTTTCCATGTGGCAGAATTTTGTGGATATAAGATTTCAATTATTTTGGGTAAATACCAAGGAATGTGATTCTGGATCACATGGTAAGAGTACACTTAGCTTTGTAAGCAAACTAGATCTTGAAATAGAAAAAGCTCACTATTCCTTTAACATTGTTCACTGACACTAAATACATTTTACTGAAACTAAATATAGGAATATAATGCAACAATGACAAGTCATCTTCTATTACACCAAGAGATACAAAAAAATCATCAATCATAAGAATTATATAAAAGTGTTGATAATCTGCATGTTGGGGAAGTGAAATATTCAGTATAAATTCCTGTTAATTTTTATCACATGTCATAACTTTCTAATTTCTCTTCATCACTTTTGTTCTTATCTTTCTCCTCCTTCTACTTTCTGTAGTGATTACTCTCCTGGCTATCCATATGCCTGTGAGTAACTGTTTCTTCTCAAGAACTAGATAATATTTCAATTTCTTTGAAAAGTCTTCCCTGAATACATAAGGCTGTGCAAAGTATCTTTTCTTTATGGCCCCACAAGATATGTATATGTTTTTCCTCAATTAAAATTGTTCATATTACCCTGTAATTTCTGGAATATTCACCTAAAATCCTAGAGTCAGAATTTTTCATGGTTACCAGTACATATAAGTTCCAAGTAAATATCTGGTGAATGAAGGGATGGATGGATGGATGGATAAATAAATTTAATTTACAGGTCAAAATTTGCATTCAATTATTGCCATTCTATTCTGACACGGCACCATAATGTAACAAACTTCAGGAAAAAATCAAAATTCCAATGAATAAACTTGTATCATGAAGGTAAGGGCTATTAACTGTTATTCTAAAATTCTATGACACAAAATCCATATCTTGCAAAACTATAACCAGAGAACTGGCATTAATTTTATATATTAATGAGTAGGTAAACATTATTATTTATATTCTGAAAAATTTAGCATGAAACATTACAGTTATAAGGAAATTAAGGAAGTCAAATAAAATCAATCAAAAACTACCCCCAAGCAACACACTGTATCAATACATCTCTTCCAAAACTCAGACATTACACATTAATCTAGAAAATTACACTCTTAAATTCAGTGCTTTCCATTCCAGTTTAACAATTAACATTCAAATAATTACTTTTGACTTATTAAAATTGCATATTAAGCTAATGCAAAATTCTATACTCAGGTCTCCACTATGTGAAAATATGAAAATTGTTTATATAATTCACAAAATACTGATAATTGACAAATAAAACTATGGTTCTCAAGTAAATTCTATATTTTAATGTTGCTATGGTCTTTTGAGTGTGAACATATTTATATTCATTTGTTTCTGGTTGATATTTTTGACTAAAATTAATATCAATATTCTCAATTCATTAGAAACTGGTTTTTAATGTTAATTAAGATATCACAGGGGTCTCCCTGGTGGCGCAGCGGTTGAGCGCTGCGCTGTGGAGCTGTCGGCAGCAGCGACGCGAGTTCGACGCCCGGCCGGGGAGAATCCCACATGGTGCGGCAGACCTCTCCTGCCTCGCCCGCTGCTCCCCTCAGCAGTGTATTTCTGATCTGCCTGTTCTGCTACCCGCTCCGTCTCTGGTGAACCCTCTCGCTGCCCCACGCCTCTGGCCTGTACCCCAGCTTGTATGCATAAATAAAAAATAAATCTTTAAAAAAAAAGATATCACAGACATGTAGATTTTATTCATATCCACTCATGCAACTGAGAGCACATTCATTAAATGTCTCATGTTTAGAGAAACTGTATGGAGAACACTGAGGCAGCTGTTCTCAAGCTTTATTAGGAATAATTATTATTTATGATGTTTGTTAAATAAAAATTTCTGGGTTCTGCCCATGGAAATGTTGATTTAGTAACTTTGGTGTGGAATTCTACACGTCGCATTTTAAACAAACACAGTGATAATTCTGAAAGGAGTAGTATAACACCCCTTAATCAAAAATAGTGATGCAATGTACTGAAAGATAATAAGGTACAGCTTGATGCCCCCAAAATCTTATAACCTAAAGTTAGTAGAAGTCATACATAAAACTTTTCTTTTCAAGGACTGTCAGAAATAATACAGGCCTTGTGCTGGGGTGAATAGAACCATTCTTCAGAGATATTTATCTCATAAATACACATTATGTTGCAGTTTTTGATTGGATCTTGGAGAGTTAACACGAATATTCCAAATCTAGGAAGGTCATTTTAAAATAAACAGACTTTGGAATTGGCTTCAAGAACCAACAATAGTGAGTATCTCTTCACTGCTAGTCTTACTTGCTATGAGTAAACGCACATATCCATGTATTTGTTCATTCATTCATGTTTTAATTTCCCAATCTGGTCTTGGAGAGTTGCCTTTGTGAAAGACCCAAGTTTCAAAATGTCAGTGAGAGAAGCAGTTTTACATGGTAAATTCACTGAAACTCAAACTTCAAATCAACTCAGGTGGGCCAGGCATGAGGCCAAATTTAAAAACTCACTGGTGCCACGGCTGATTTTGGGGGTATTTCTCAGCCCAAATACATAGATTTCCTCCTTATTCTCTGCCCTATACATCCAAGCATGAATTGTTTGTTTTTCTAAAAATCTATGTGATTATTTCCCTCTAGAATTTGAGAGGAAATGGTAAAGCAGGTGTTAGTCTGTACAGTAAAATATTCACCCAGAGAAAACTGCAAATATTTTACCCTTGGAAAACTAGGAGCAAATTCCTTTTTGGTTTTCAGATAATTATTTTCTGATTCCAAATTTATACAATGAACACTAGCTGTATCAGACAGGTTTCTGTCAAAACAAACAAAAAAACAGGATTTATCTTAGATATATGACCATAATATAATACAGGAAATTGATATATATTGACATTTATTCATTTTAAAAGATTTATTTCTTTATGCACACAAGAACTGGGGTATAGGCCTGAGGCGTGGGGTGGTGAGAGGACTCACCAGAGACAGAGCTGGGAGCAGAACAGGCAGATCTACTGAAGTACACTGCTGAGCGGAGCAGCGGGTGAGGCTGCAGAGGTCTGCTGCACCATGTGGGAAGCTCCCTGGTTGGGGATCGAACTCTTGTTGCAGTAGCTGTGGAAGAGCTTCATAGGCTGAGACTTAACCTGCTGTGCCACCAGGGAAGACTGATATGCTGGTATTTAAAGATTAGTGGTTCAAAAAGGGACTGTTGACCATCACAGATAAAAGTAGCCACAGGGAGTAGCTCTCACTCTTGGGATTAAAGGGAAGGAAGAGGCAGGATATTCAGAATTAGGACTTGAAAGACAAGGTTATGTTTCAGGATGGATAATAGGAGTATTATCCTTCCTAGATAATGTGTGGACCTTTTTTTGGGGGGAGGGGCACTGCACTGTTGGCGAGGGACTATTAGTGGGAGCAAAGTAGACAGGTACAAATGCCTTCCAAAGGAATAACTCAGCTCATATTTTCAGTGCTAACAATGTCGACACAGAGAGTGATACTCTGCTGTGGATGGGATCTTGAGAAGAACTGGAAACAGGGAGGCCAATTTTCCATTTTGCTTTTCATTTGATGTCCTTTTATATATCCCAATGGCAGAAAAATAACAGCATTTGGCTGGCATGACAATCTGGGAAACAGAATTTACAGATCTCAGGTAGTTTGGGAGTTTGAGAGTTTGGAAAATGAATTTTGTTTAAGAGTATTTTAAGAGGCCACACAACATTTCTAGAAGGGCAGTCTAAACTGAGACAAAATGGTCAACAACCGGCACAAGAACAAGAACAATTTCTACTTTTTTTTAAAAAAAAGGATCTATCTTAATGGTTAAAGTTCTGGACTCAAATAATAATGTGCTAATAAAAACTGTACGTTGGGTTTTTTCAAAGAATCTATCTGAGAAAAAGCAATTGACACTGCTACTCATTTCACTAGAATGTGAGAGACAATAAAAGTGTTTAATTTGGTGAAAAAGATCTGGGTGTCCTCAAAGAACTGAAATTGGCTTTCTGAAATGAGAACTATATAAAAACTGTTATTCAATTCTTCTTTATTTCTCAATATTCAACTGACTTCCACTTCTTCGAAAACCAGTTGTCTCCCTAATTAACTGCAAGGTTTGAGTTATCATATCTCTACCAAGAACCAGAATGTCAGCTTAAAAATTTATCTCAAGGGCCCCCATGGTGGCACAGGGGTTAAAGTTTCAGTGTCATCAAGCTAGTCTCAGCCACTGAGGCATGAGTTCGATCCCAACCATAGAGCTAACCCACATGGCACAGCAGACCTCTCCTGTCTCACCCACTGCTCCCCTCAGCAGTATATTTCAGTAGATGCACCTGTTCTGTCCCCCACTCTGTCTCTGGTGAATCCTCTCACTCCCCACACCTCTGACCTATACCCCAGATCTTCTACACCAAACACATTAACAAATAAAATTTAAAAAAAGAAAGTAGAAATGGGAAGAGGAAAGAGAGGTTGTATTTAAAAGGGAAATCTAGTCATTAAAGACACTGGATCTTACTAAATACGGAAAATGAAGGAAGAAGAGGAATCTAGGCTAACTTTTTAGTTATGGTAAGTGGTTGTAGATTAAAAAAAGGGGCGGGGTGTAAAATGCATGTCTGGGAAGGAATTTGACAAGACTAGTTTGGGACTTGTTGATTATACAATCTAGAGCTAACCATTGACTGACCACCACTGGAAACTGTTCCATTATTTAGAGGTTGGGTCTTGAAGATAAGGATTTTCCTTTGGAATCCTTTATGGTTAAGTGAATTATCATTTCTCACAGAACAAAATAAAAATTGCTAATCAGGGCAACTATATATGCTTCTACCTTACAGAGGCCCCTGATTTTTTGCTAATCTTTTCCTTCAATTCTTCCTTAAAAGATCTTCGAGGAAGATCAAACACATTGTAAAAACGTTGTGATATTTGAAACATGTGTGCTTTTGGAAATGTTCTGTTTGGAATGATTTTTTCTCCAATGTTCATCTAAGCATCTTGGATCCTCTGTGGAAACCCAGATTAGATGTAACTTTTAAGATGCTTTAAAAAATATAGAGAAGTTTTCATTTTCCTTTTTATGTACACTCTATACCTCATATTGTTCCAGTTTTCTGTATTTTCACAGTTCATTTAATATATTACTTACATATCTGCCTAGCCGTCTAGATTTTAAACATGTTATTTATATAAAAGCACCTTATTTATACATGTACATAAAGGTTTATGTATATTCCAAAGCTATGACACCAGAAATACCGAGGAGGTTTTACATACTCCTATACAGATAAAATAATATTTATTAAGTATACAATCATATACTTCAGAAAATGTAGTAATCAAACAAGGGAAAGGGGAAGAAAGGGAGTTCATAAAAAAGAAAACACAAAATGACCAATAAACAGTAAACAATGCTCAACATCAGAATAATCCCTGAAATGTACCAGACCAGAAAGATCCCTTCAGTTTAGCTAAACACCAGGTAGATTCTTTTTTTTTTTCTTTTTAGAGATTTATTTACTTATGCATATAAGCTGGGGTGTAGGCCAGAGGTGTGGGGTGGTGAGAGGATTCACCAGAGACCCAGCGGAGAGAAGAACAGGCAGATCAACTGAAGTACACTGCTGAGGGGAACAGTGGGCAAGACAGGAGAGGTCTGCTGCGCCATGTGGGAATCTCCCTGACTGGAGATCAATCTTGTGCTGCAGTGGCTCTGGATAGATTCATAGTGCTGCGCTTAACCCGTTGTGCCACTAGGGAGACCCAGACACACAGATTCTTACAGATAAAAGCCACCCATCTCCCTTTTCTTAGAGAATGTACTTTAGAAAAGCTGCAATTTTAATTTCTTTCTCTGCCCCTATCTGATGTGAATCCTCCCTCTTCTTGACAGATTCACAACCCAGGATTGTCTTTCTCAGGAATCTGGCAGCCACCTCTTTAAATGCTAGTTTTCAAGAAAGATAAGGTCTCAGTCTTCAAGTCTCCATAGGGGGTGGGAGACTAACTTTGAGAAGTGTCAATTAGCACACAGAGATGGCTATTCATATTGACCAACTGCTCCCAACATCCTCCAGTGCTTTTTCTTCAGCTCACCCCAGAGCTTAAAATTTGTCCTAGTTTATTTCAGGGGGGTTGAATTCAATATTTCTCCCTTATTACAACTGACCTAATTTTAATAGAACTGAATAATGTCTTCCTTTCCTTTATAATTCTGTCTGGTGCTACTTTTCTTTGACACACATAAGTATAATTTTGACCACTTATACATACAAGTTTGCAAAATTTAGAAGTCTAAGGATATCTAATTATGGCAAAACATAAAAAAATAACTAGTTTGCCTCTAATGTTTGTACAAATTTATACAATGATACCGAAAAGTTTTCTACCCAAAGTAACTTATTACTTAAATGCATAAAAAGGCTTGCTTATAGCATGTTATAATCATCAAATCTGGGCAAAATAAGCAATACCATGTGATATACTTATATCGCAGTAAAATGACTAGTGTTTATCTGTCTCATTTGCAGAAAGAATATCAATGATGTAAATTTAAAAAAAACGCTGCTGTTTTTCACACATTTGAAAACAAATGTATTTCACGTTATCTGAAAAATACATGGATGCACAAATACATGTCTGTCTGCCTGGCACGTCAAGGAGCAAAGAGAAACAAGGACACCTGTGTTTCCTTAAAAGTGTTAAATGATCTGGAAATACAAAGAAGATAATCAGTGGTGGGTACAGTAATTATAACAGCAAAATCCCAAATCCTGACATAAAACAGACAGAACAATGCAATGGCAAAATTAGGATACCCTTTACAACCCAACTCGCGAATTAAGTACCCATGTACCTCAAAGTACAAATTAGTGAAGATCTTATACTCAACATCTTATACTCAACATCTTGTTTGAGTATAAGTGTCTGATTTGTTTTTTGATTTGTTTTGGGTTTTTTTTTTCTTGCTTTGTTTTGCCTTTGTATTCCACAGTGAGGGAAGCCATCCAGTATATGTGTATTTCTCCTTCTGACTTATTTCACTTAGCGTGATCACTTTAAGTTCCACGCATGTTACAAATGGCAAGAATTCCTCTTTCCTATGGCTATGTAGTATTCCATTTTGCATATATAACCTCTTTTCTTCATTCATTCATCTTTTGTCAGACACTTGAGTTGTTTTCATATCTTGGCTATTGTGAATAGAACTGCAGTGAACATAAGAATGCATATAGCTGTTTGATTTAGTGTTTTCATATTCTCTGGGTAAATGCCCAGAAGTGGGATACTGAATCATATGGTAGTTCTATTTTTAATTTTTTTGAGAAAACTCCATACTGTTTTCCATTGTGGCACACTAGTTTATATTCCCAAGTACAGTGTACAAGGATTCCTTTTTCTCTACATCCTTTTCAACATTTTTTATTTGTTGGCTGTTTGATAATAGCCATTTTCACAAGAATGGACAGATTTTTTTAACCAAAAATATGTTTAAAAATTATTATCAAAATTTTAGATTTTAAAAAGGACTTGAGATTATACTGAATATAGCAAACAAAATTCAACAAATATATAACAGGTGTTCCTAAAGAACAGCAAAACAAGGCAAGAGAGCAATAGTTAAACTATAATTCAGTGTCTCCTAAAATTGATTTGAAACCATGTATTGAAAAAGTATTCCATATCACTGAAAATGTCGACTCAGAAGTATCAACAAAAAGCTATATTTGAGTAAAATCACTGCATTTTAAAGTAAGCGTATTATCAATATTAGGTACTGAGAAGGTAAAAGTAACAAGTGACTTATGAAGGGAAGAAAATTACATCACCATCAAACTTTTTGCCAGCAATGCTTTCTGACAATATAAAATGTAATGTATATTGAAGGCATGCATGGAAAGAAAATGAATCAACACTGTACTATCGAATAAAATTGACTTTTACGTAAAATGTGCACACTCTTATTACTAACTAATAACTTTTCAAATATTGTCCTTATCAGTCCTTCATAAGGTAAGTTCTAGAGAGATTTTGACATAAGAACATGTAGTGAGCATTAAATATATAGTTATTGGAAGAATATATTACTGAAGTGGTAGATATAATAGGAGACCTAGCTGTATGTATGTATGTATGTATGTATGTATGTATGTATGTACATATATCTATGTATGTATCTATCTTTGCAGAGTCCCCTGCTACGTAGACCTCTCCTTTGGATGGCTTGATATAAGTCAACATCTCTAACAGTGGGGAGAGAATATGGATAAAATGTGTAAAAATGTTTAATTTTACTGTAACAAATAAGAGTAATTTTACAATTTAATGATGTGATGTTTCTAAGCAGGAATAAAAGAAATGAGTAATTACCAGACTTTTTTTCTTTTATCACTGTGTCTAGGAGAATCATGCTTTATGGCCAGATTGTGATCATGAAATTCTATTTCTTATTCCAATTCAAGAGTCGTGTAATGATGACTGATTTCACGGCTGTGACAGATAATGTCCAAGCTGGGCCTGGAATAACTTATATTAACAATGAAGCTTGCAAATATTCAGAGCATCATGTCAAAGGGAATTGAGAACCAAATGGAAGAAGTGCCACTTGGCAAAATGTGGGACAATCTGGACTTCATGAGGATGAGAAATTCAATTTTTTAAAACTGAGTTCATGATGATAGTTTAAGAATTGAGAGAATTGGTAACCTCTCAGAAAGACAAGGAAAATACCAATTCATTATCTTGAAAACTGGTTAAATAAAATGAAAGATTCAAGAACCTATCAAGTCTTTCCTGAGGGACATAACTAAAATAGGTAAGAGGATCACTGAAGCTGACTTTTGCCCTGAGATCATCTATCAAAGAAGACAAATTACTGGTAAGAGGGGAGGGAAGACTATAAATATTTAAAAAAATTAAGATGAGGGCCTCCCTGGTGGCGCAGTGGTTAAGCACTGCTCTGTGGAGCTGTCGGCATTGGTGACGCGAGTTCAACGCCTAGCTGGGGAGATTCCCACATGGCGTGACAGACCTCTCCTGCCTCACCCGCTGCTCCCCTCAGCAGTGTATTTCTGTAGATTTGTCTGTTCTGCTCCCCACTCTATCTCTGGTGAACCCTCTCACCGTCCCATGCCTCTGGCCTGTACCCCAGCTTGTATGCATAAATAAATCTTTAAAAAACCTTAAGAGGAGAAGGTATATGATAAATGTATTGTACTTATGAAAAAATTATAATTCAATGAATTATTATGGTAATAAAATTAATATAAAATAAAATTCCATTTCACTTTTATCCTTTGGGCAGACACACAAAAGCAGTGAAAGTAGAACTACGTGTTCACAACAATGGGAAGCAACATGAACTTATTTATTGCTAGTGAGACTATAAATGGACACACTTTGTAAACCAGTTTGATATTTCCTAATAAAACTTCCATGTCATGCTTTACTTTGTGACATCGCTATACTACTCCAGGCATCTTCTGATACATGTACATCAAGAGGAAAGCTCAAGCTGGTTTACAATAAAATCGTTGACAATATCCAAAAATCAAAATCAGTGCCAGTTTCTATCACCAGGGCCTCTCTGGTGGCACAAAGGGTTAAGTTGCAGTACTATGAAGCTATCCAGAGCCACTGTAGCACAAGTTCAACTCCTGGGCCAGGGAGTTTCCCACATGGTGCAGCAGACCTCTCCTGTCTCGCCCACTGCTCCCCTCAGCAGTGTGTTTCAGTCGATCTGCCTGTTCTGCTCCCCACTCTGTCTCTGGTGAATCCTCTCACCCCCAACACACCTATGGCCTATAACCCAGCTTGTATGCATAAATAAATAAATCTTTAAAAAAAATTTCTATCACCAGTAAATATATGTGTACATTAATGAATTCGATTATTTTGTTATTGCTGAACTGAGGTCTGACTTTAGTCTCTGCTTGACATAGGACATAGCCATTATTTATTACTTTTAAATGTTTTAGTAAAAACTGAAATCAGAGGGGTAGAGTTCATTCTATTGCTCTTATTCAAAACCCCCCTAATACATTTTTCCTTGAGGAAGGAAATTAATGGTTTCTCCTGATGAATAAAGTAGACTTCATTTCATGTGAAAATTGGAAGGATGTGACCTTCAGGCTTTCCCAGGTCTACCTTTGGCTGCCAGGAAGCTCAGATTAAAGTTTAAAACTCACTGGCGGGTTTCTTGATTGGCCTGCAGGCATATTGCATATTGCACAATAGGAAAAAGCAGGTGCCCTGGATTAGGGCATTGTGGGCTGGGGCACACCTGGCCCTTTCTTGCCCTAGATACCCTCCAGGCTGCTCTGAGCCGATGTCCCCTTACTTGTATAAAGGGGACAAAAAGAAGGACAAGAAGACCTATTTTATAGGACTACCATGTGATACTATTTGATATAAATGAGTGAGTTTAGCTGCACCCATCAATATGGGTGATCTCAAAAACATTATGTTTGGTGAATGAAAGAGACCATGTAACAACAAAGAGTGGAATATTTCACTTATGTAAAGGATAAAACTCACTAGCGTATTGCTAATGAATGTATTCTTTAATGGTAAGGTCTCTAATGAAAGGCAAAGGGAGTGATTTTTAGATGATTGATAATCATGGTAATTCTTGAAATGAGACATTTTCAGAGAAGGGCACACAGATATGAAAATATTCTATTTCATTTACTGCGTGGAGGAGTAAATTCAATTTTGTTTTATTGTTTTCTTTAACCGGTGTGTAGCTATATCTTTATCTCTAGTTCTCTCTTTATCTTTACATTTATCTCTCTATATTATTCTTATGATTTCACTTCATTTTATGGAAGCTCTTCTTAATAGTTCACTGAAGCATTTGAGGAAAATTTTTATATATTTTATTCAGCACTTTGCTTGTTTCATTAGTTACGGTGGGGTAGGCATTTCTGTCATGTTGTTTATGGATTAAATCATTAGTTCCTCACAAAGATTCATTGCTCCTCCCAGGACGCCTTCTCTCTATGGTCAATTGCTGAAATCATACCATGAACTTACTATCTCAAGTGCCTCGCTCATAAGCATTATAGTCAAATGCCTTTTTTCCTGATCGCGTTTTCCCTGTTTTCTCTGTGAGGGATTTTCTGGTTGCCCAATTTGTATAATATCTATCCTTTCTCTGTTTGCATTTAATATGATGCACGGGATTGTGGAGGAGATTTCTTCAGCATTGACCACAATGGAGGAGCTGATGAACATGAAACATTTCTGCTGAGATACCAGAGACACTATTTCAAACTGCAAGTCTTTTTTTTTTGAAGATTTATTTATTTATGCATACAAGCTGGGGTACAGGCCAGAGGCGTGGGGCGGCGAGCGGGTTCACCAGAGATAGAGTGGGGAGCAGAACAGGCAGATTGACAGAAATACACTGCTGAGGGGAGCAGCGGGCAAGGCAGGAGAGGTCTGCCACGCCATGTGGGAATCTCCCTGGCTGGGCATTGAACTCGCATCGCTGCTGCCGACAGCTCCACAGCGTGGCACTTAACCGCTGCATCACCAGGGAGGCCCATCAAACTGCGAGTCTTAAAACAAGTCTAAAGTATCAGAAAATAGCATACAAAACATAAACAACAGCAAAAACTAGCAGGCAACCTCAAATAAGAGACATTCTACAGGGGAGGGGGAGGAAGAGGGACCAAGACAGGGGAGAAAAGAGCACAAGAGACTATGGTGATGGTTCACGGGTGAATTGGTGGTGGGAAACTTATGGGGGATACACAATAATGTAAAGGATATAAATTAAATAAGGAAAAAAGAAAAAAAAAACAAGTCTAAACTGAAGGCTTCAGATACTAAAAAGAAATGGAAGTGGTGCTATCCTTCCTAGCACCACTAAACCTAAGATTAAACCTAAAGATTTTTTTTTCTCCACATCCTCACCAGCATTTGTTGTTGCCTGTTTTTTTTGATGTGTGCCATTCTCACTGGCATGAGGTAAGGTGGTATCTCATTGTGGTTTTGATCTGCATTTCCTTGCTTATAAGTGACTCTTCTACACTGCTGGTGGGAATGTAAATTGGTCTAACTGGTATGGAAAGCTGTATGGCAATTCCTCAAACTGCTAAAAACGGAGCTTCCATACAAACCGACAATACCACTATTGGGAATCTACCCAAAGGACACAAAAACACTAATCCAAAAGGATACATGCACCCGGATATTTATTGCAGCACTGCTTACAATAGCTAAGACATGGAAACAATCCAAATGCCCAAAAATAGATGACTGGCTCAAAAAGATGTGGTACATATACACAATGAAATACTATTCAGCATTCAAAAATGATAAACACATGCAATGTACAGCAACCTGGATGGAACTAGAAGGGATCATGCTCAGTGAAACAAACCAGAAAGAAAGAGAAAAATATGGAATGGTTTCACTTATAACAGGAATATAGTGGTATCAAACGAGAGAGACACCCAGCAAGGGAGGGGAGGATAAGGACTCAAAATGGGGAAGAAAGAGCCTCCTTGGTGGTGCAGTGGTTAAGCGCTGCACTCTGGAGCTGTCGGTAGCGGTGACGCGAGTTCCACACCCGGCCAGGAAGATTCTCACATGGCGCAGCAGACCTCTCCTGCCTCGCCTGCTGCTCCCCTCAGCAGTGTATTTCAGTCGACTTGCCTGTTCTGCTCCCCACTCTGTCTCTGGTGAGCCCTCTCACTGCCCCAAGCCTCTGGCCTGTACCCCAGCTTGTATGCAGAAATCTTAAAAAAAATGGGGAAGAAAAGGGCACAAGGGACTATGGTGATGGGTCACGGGTGAATTGGTGGTGGGTTACCCAAGGGGAAAACACAATGTAAAAAATATAAATAGCAATAAAAAAATAAACCTAAAGATTTAAATCTAAACCTAAAATTAAAGTCAGCCAAGCTGAGAAGGATACCAAAAATTAAGTAAGAGAAGTCACATGAATGGTGTAACTGTTATAGCTCCTAATATCCTAGCTTATGTGATACTTTCTGGTAATGCTAATTAATGAACAGAGACTGATTTTTAGACAGGAGTATGCCTCTTTGGTAAAAGATTTATTTTAGAGATACTAATAAATAAGGACTATAATAAACAAACACATCCATTTTTGTTCTTCGTAGTATGGCCCTTGCATAAGTGGCAATGGGCATAAAGACAGTCTCAACTCAGAACTCCCATATCACACTCAGCCTTTAACACAAGCCCTGTGTGATTTGTATACATGAGTGCTTGAGAGGCTCTGAGCCCAAATCCCATGTTCTATTATTTATTTTATTTATCTATTTATTTTTTTAATTTTTATTTTTTTTAAAGATTTATTTATTTATGCATACAAGCTGGGGTACAGGCCAGGGGTGTGGGGTGGCGAGAGGGTTCACCAGAGACAGAGCGGGAAGCAGCACAGGCAGATCGACGGAAATACACTGCTGAGGGGAGCAGCGGGCGAGGCAGGAGAGATCTACCGCGCCATGTGGGAATCTCCCCAGTTGGGCATCGAACCTGCATCGCCGCTGCCAACAGCTCCACAGCGCAATGCTTAACTGCCATGCCACCAGGGAAGCCCTCTACTATTTATTTTAATTATTTATACTTAGTGAGCCTAGTGAGAACTTAATTGGTCAATAAGCTTTATGAAAATTAATCTTTCAACACAGTTAGTGGTATGGAAGTTATTAGACAGCTGAAAGTATGCCCGACTTGTTTTACATGATGCATTTTATCAATTAATCTTGAAGGAATATACAGCAATTTCAATAATAATCATTCTGTTTATTTGCAACAGATGATAAAAAAAATAGAACTGAATGTAATAATTTGTTTCTGGTTTTATTGACAGCTACATGGATTGGGTCAAGTCATCATAAAGTGTTTCTGATGATGTGTTCATAAGTTTTAATACTTTACTTCCTGTATTAGTCATCATTGTAATTAAAAATGACCAGAACTTCTTTATTGTATGTTCTCTGTTTTGTAGAGTTAGATATGAGATTTGTCAAGTAGCTAGTTAATCTGAAATGTAGGGGAGCTTCAACTTGTAAATCTTCCCTTCTTAAGTTTCAACTTGTAAGTCTGCTCTCCTTCCTTCAGTTCTGGGTCTACGCCAATGCAGTGAAAACCATTCATTAGGAACTCAAGGAAAAGCCCTTTGATTTTAGTTATATTACATAAATGCACATCCATGAGATGTAAACTTCCTACACAATTTTGTTAAACTCGTAAGCAGCCCGGATGAGTCTCAATTATTTAAAAACAAAATGAAAATTCATAATCAGAGTAATATTCATAATAATCACATATTAATTAAAGTATATTTTCCTTAGGCCTATATTTCATGTCTCTTTAGTATAATTTGCATCAGTAGTATAAAAATATCTGTAGATGCCAAATTTCCAAGTGTTTACAATTTTGAATATTGAATGGAATAAGGAAGTGTGTCTTTCTGAATTTTTCTATGGTTTTATCATGCATGGTTTTATATGATCCTTCAGTATCAGGTACTTGTAAAACATAGATCAAAGTGTGCAGCCATTATTCAAGACTACTTTTATCGTATCACAAAGGTTTGCATCTAAGTAACCTAACAAAGATGATTTATTTTTAATATAACTGAATAAACACACAAACTATTAAGTTATTTTCAGCATATTTCCTCACATTTAGGGTAATTTATTAATGGGCTATATATCAACGCTTTGTAAACTGAGCTGAATATCTTTTACTTTAATAGAATTTGATGAAAGTTTAATTTTAGAAAGAATGTGATATATTTTAACCTATTATTTACAGCTACCACTAATGTGAACAAATCTTAGATGCTTACATTATTTGTTTGATATATTTATATTAAAAAGGAATCATCAGCCAGATAATGTAAACTAATTCCAATTAATTTTTACACTGTGAATAAATACAGTTTTAGTCATTTTGGAAAGAAAAAAATAGATTGCATTTTTAAAATGAAACATCACTTGTGATTTTTTTGAATTCCATCTAATCTGCATACCTTCCTGAAGCAATTGGTGGTAGAAATCCATTTGAGGAAGCCAAGAATTTTCATCTACCCTACAACCTTGCATTACTAAATAAACCAATCACCTTTATTTTTCAGTGGTTCATTTCACTAGGCACATGGAGTACACTATTCTCTTCCAAGGTGACTGGTTTTTGTTTTTTTAAAGATTTATTTTATTTTTCCATACAAGCTGGGGTGCAGGCCAGAGGTGTGGGGTGGTAAGAGGGTTCACCAGAGACAGAGTGGGGAGCAGATCAGGCAGATCTACTGAAATACACTGCTGAGGGGAGCAGCGGGTGAGGCAGGAGAGGTCTGTTGTGCCATGTGGGAAGCTCCCCGGCCGGGCATTGAACTCACCATAGCCGCTGACAGCTTCACAGTGCTGTGTTTAACCCGTTGCACCACCAGGGAGTCCCTTGATATTTTATCTTAAAAGGATAATACAGAGGGTGCTTCCCTGATAGCCTAGGTGTTAAGTCTCAGCCTATCACTTCTACAGCCTGAATTCAATCCCCGGCCTGGGAGCTAATCCACATATGGCACAGCAGACCTCTCCTGTCTCCCCCACTGCTCCCTTCAGCAGTGCATTTCAGTCAATCAGCCTGTTCTGCTCCCCATTTTGTCTCTGGTGAATTCTCTCAGCCACCGCCCCTCCCAACGCCACACCTCTGGCCTACACTACAGTTCTTCCATGCAAAAAAAAATTTTTTTTTAAGATAATACATAGGGAATTGCTTAACAACAGACCAGCATTATCAGTGGTGGGAACCACATTATTATTTTTGTATACGTCTGTAGAACAGGAAGCAGATGGGAATAAAGATCACAAAGGTTAAAGGTTAAGAATAAGATCATGGAATCCTCAAATATTTAGAGTTTGCAATTAATAATGAGAACCCATAAAAAGAAAGAGGAAAGGTAGCTCATGAGATAAGAACCTAATGGTGAATAATCCTTCCAAAGATAGACTGGCTGGCTGGATAAGAAACAACTCAGGAGGGATCAGAATTCACACTGCTACTCTGAACGCACACGCTAGAGAGCAAACACCCTGACTGAGCTGCAAAGGCATATTGAGAAAAGTACTGAGAAAGTCTTTTGAACACACTTTAAATTTTAACATAGAGTAAAATTATCTTTTAAAACTGTTAAACATGCAACGTAATATTGTATTAGCAATGATGAATAAGACAATAAATAGAGATTAATTATTTCGGGAAGTTTGCAGACTTAAAATCATCCTACTATTTTTGAAAGTCTGGTATCTGAATCAACTTATGATCAAATTCATTTCACCCGAGATTATTACTGTGAACTACTTTATCAAAATGAATGAGATCATGGGCCACATGTATTTTTTGAACAGAATTTTTGCTATTAATTTATAATATCAGTAAGAATTGAAAGTAATGTTACTGAAAATTTTAAAAACCACACCTGGAATAGTTTCGCTACAACATGTCTTTACTAATATTTTGATTTGTTGAGCACCTTCTAAGCTATCAGAAATTGGGGCTAGTAGAAGAACAGTTGAAAAAAAGCAATATGGTAGTGGGAGCAGGTTGGTTGGTTCTTCATTGCTAAAAGAAAAGAACTTGCATTTTTTTCTGTTAGTATTTACAATTTTCATCAGTTATTCCTTGAAAGGATGGCAGGTAGCACAGGTGAGGCCAAATTAAAGTTTAAAGCTATTTCTTTGCTGTAATTCCAGGCTATTAGTAAAATACCCATATCTACACAAATGAGTCCAATGTAATACAACGAAATATAGAATAAGTTTCCATCATATTGGGATTTTTTTAAACCACTCTACTGAAACAGGGAAATATTTTCATTTTCCTAACACATTGTATGCGGGAAACGTATTTATACGTTTTACGTTGACTGGTAGTAGAGCGTGGGACACGTATTAACACGTTTTTTATAGACCAGTGGTAGAATGTGGGTAATGTATAAATATGTTTATTTTTATACTTTTTTTATACCTAAAAAATTAGCAAAAATGGCCCACGGCACCTGTTAGCGCGCGATAAAAACTACCTGCAAACAATGTGCTAAGAGTGAATACCACCTCATATAGATGCTTTTTATAAGATATATCCATTACTATTTAATATTAGTATACAGAAGGGATATATAGAGAGAGATTGAAAGGCTAAAATTTTGTTAAATTATTTTATACCACTGGTGATGAAAACAACATGATATCTAAAAGAGATGTAATTATTTCAGTGGTAAAAGTCAGTACATTGAAGCATATCTATCTCTCTGATGCCTGAAATAAACATGAACAGAATAGGAATTGAAAATCAATTCAAGTGATGATTAGTAAGATATTTATCAACTTGATATATTTACACGAATGGAGAAAAATCATTAAATGTAATGGATATAATATTAGTATTATTCCTTATATTTACATGTATCTGTAAACAAGCACATGTTTATTTTTAATCAAATATTTTTTGATTAAATACAGCTTATTTTGTATTTTTCAAAATACAATAAATAAACATCTATTCAAGAGAGAAATAATAGTATTATAAATAAATTCTTAACACAAATGACATCCTGGTCAATTTTTGAGAGCACAATATTTTTAAGTCATTAAGACCATCTAAAACTATATTTTAACTTGCTTAAGCAATATATCAATCTAACCAAACCAGGCGAAATATTACAGTGTTTTATAGAAATGGAAATGTGACCTACCCTTTGAAACTTTCTCTGTCCCTCTTTATTTCAGCATGCTTTCCACAATGGTTTCCTGACCACTTATTAAAAATTGAACAGCGAAGGCTATAAACTCTTAGAAACATAATAGACAACCCACTTAGAGTAGATGTGGATTTTCAAAAATGTTTTCCTGGAGTGGCTAAAAGCCATCTACATCCTAAATCTCCCCAATTCAGGTGGAGAGTTGTTGATATCACGCCCATCCATTTCAGTACTAACACAAAATAAAGTTTTGAAATAAAAATTCATTCTTGCCACCTTGATAAGTGTACCTTCATTAAGAAAATTATTATTAGTTGAATGAATATATTACATTGACACTGTTTGTCTTGTGAAATAAACCAAAACAGGTATCTATTAATACCACAAGTCCTTGAGATTATAAGTAACGTCAGCAGTGAAAATCCCTATAAAATGCTAATTCTACATAAACACACACACAGATGAAGTTTCAACCTAGATATTTTTATAATATTTGTTATACCTTAAAATCATGCTAATATTCAAATGGCAAGGAGATTATGACATACATACATATATATGTATGTATGTATTTTCAAGATAGGGTGAAAATGAATAATTACTCAATATTATTCACATAGGTAAGTTTCATAATTCCTTGAATAAAATTATTCTTTAAGAAAACCTTTACTTTTCATTTTCATTTCTTTTTTTTTTGTTGGCCTAAACAATCAAAGATAGAAAACAAGAAAAACCAACCAAACTATTAATACCAATAAGAATACATATCCTTATCTGCTCCTACAAAGAACAGAAGATATTTAATTTTCACAGAAAATTATATTAATACATCAAGGAGATTTGTAGTCCTTTGTTAAATTACTGTTCCAGTGCACTAAGTCTCATCTATTTACCTTTTATGTTTAATTTATTGTTGTGTCCAATAGGAAAGCATATTTCTTTATATTAACTGTGATTTTTATTTTCTTCTTTTGGCTTTTATCTCTAACTAATATATCTGGCTTGTAAAACAAGATCCTAGAAAGAATGGGGTATTGACGCTTGAAGTATTTGTTGTGTTTTAAATTCTCTACAACAGAACTGGGAGGTAAATGAATTCTTTTCCCAACAAAGTCATGGAAGGGCATTAACAGGTTCAAAGCAGCCCTTGTGATTTAGAGGGAGATTATCAGCCCAGTCACCAAGTAGGGCACTGGTCTAGGAGATTACTTTATACAGAAATCGCCTTTGGTGTGACCTGAGATAAATAAATAGCTGAATGCCAGCCACTCTGGGTATGTCAACTTTCACATTTCTTTCTCAGTTGATGACTTTGGTTCTCTTGCCCATGTGAACAAATGCATACGCACATAAGGGAGAGTAGAGAGCCTATATTTCTCACATTGTACGAAAACATAAAGAAAGTAAATTTATTTAGTGACTTTTAAAAATTATTATTATTTAGTAGTTCCAGCTTTTGTGGTAGCAACTGGCCCAGCAATACCAGAAGTGGTTTTCAAATCCATGCAATTAAAACAAAGTGAAGAAATACTGAACACTTTGCAGAAGAGTAGGTTCATGAATTAAAGTCAGCAGTTTTTCACCATAAAAAACCCACATCATTATTTTTTGCAATTTGACTACAATGAAAATCTAATAAAATATACCTTAGATAATAATATGATAATACACATAGTTGTAAAATTTGATTATCTAGGAGCTATACCCATTCTGATTTCACATTATTTACCTACATTTTTAATATCCATCATATTAATTATTTCATGTCCTAAGTAAGGATTATGGCACGCGAATGATGCTACTATTTTTCACAGAAAATTGTTATTTACATTTAAAACCAATGGTTAGGAATAAATACCCCAAGAATTTTTGTCCTGAATAGCTAAAAATAGGTTCATTTTAATTTCTAGTTCCTCTTCCATGCTTCTGAATTCACTGTCATTATTTCTTTACAGTCATAAAAAGTCATTATCCTTAATATATTTCAAAATCTGTCAGTTAATAATAGGGTTTGAATCACACACTTACAGTCTGTGATTTTGAGTGTTCTCTTGACTTCTCCACTTCCAGATCCTGCACAACCATCTTCATCGTCACAGTCTCCGCTCACTTGTTCAACCATGCCGCCACCACTGCCCATCTGAAGTTCCCACTTATCGGGTTTGGGTGACCTACCCTGTAACAACTAAATATGCACAAGAAAAACCTTTATGAATAGAACATTTGAATCATGTAAAAATACTATTCAAAAACACAGGTCAACATTGGAGCTATTTTCTATTGTGGATGCACTGTTTTGGTGTAGACATCTTTTCAAAGCAAGTCTAAAAGAAACATAACTATTGAGATAACAACAAATGATGGGCAAGGTCTCCAGCCTTAAAGAGCTTCATTCTGCATATTAGCTCTGTGAGAAAGCTTTGGATAAGGCTTTGGAAAGCAAATGAAACCAGCCCTAGGTACTCATGGATAGTTTGGCTAGAGAATCCTTTGTTTCCAAATAAACAAAGTTTAAGCATGTTAAATCTAACTGCAATACAAGATAACTTCCTTTGCATATATTGGCTGATACTATTGTGCTGTTTTGTAAACCAACAGTCTAACACTTCTCAAGAAGTAGCCTACTGTTCTTTCAGAAAAGATTCAGTCACAAACCTCCATACAGATTTTGGACATAGACATTTGTCACTTTACTGAAACTTTCTTGAACACATACACAGTCTATTGCACAGAAAGAAACCTCAGAACAAAAGATTTAGATCCCACTTCTATTTCTAAAAATCACTCAAGAAATTTAACCCATCTTCTTGGTTCTTGATTCTCAAGTATTTCATTTACTTTTATGAGCAAAATAGATCGAATAACCATTTTCCCCTACAGCACAGGAGTGCTGGTAATATTTTTGAATAATACTGGAAATGCCTGAACTCATTTTCAAAAAGGTAATGTTATGAATAATAGAATATTTCACTTTAAGCTAAGACTGAGTAAAATGAACCAATATGTGACATTTACCCCTCTAAGGCAGTTTGGAGAACACAAGGCCAGGCTTGAGCACTAGAGGATACTACTATATTGTGAAAGAAATAGACCTCTATGTAATGGGCATTACATTTCCAGGGTGCTTTATGAAAGTTTTAGGGTTATTACTGCTTAAGTATCTTCTAAATAATAATACTGATTAGCAGACAATGATTATACACATAACCTAAAGGCAAGATGTTCAGCTTTTAAAGGACACACAAAACTTGACAATTCAAAAGCTTTCAAAATTAAAAAATTAGATCACAAATTCTGAAACATTGCATTCCTTAAAATTTTTTTCCTAACAAACAGAAAATACTTATACTACAGTATAACACTGACAAGAATTTTGAAATTCTTATCAAAATTTAAAGTTCTTATCAGAATTGTCAGCATTTCCCCACATGCATTAGTAGATGTCAGATGTTAAACAAAAATTTCTTCCATGGTCAAGTAAAATTAGGAAATGCTAACTTCAAGCTTCTTTACCATATTAATGTGTTAATGTGTTTTTTTTAAAGATTTATTTATTTATGCACACAAGAACTGGGGTGTAGGCCAGAGGTGTGGGGTGGTGATACAGAGTGGGGAGCAAAACAGATTGACCAAAATACATTGCGGAGAGGAGCAGCGGATGAGGCAGGAGAGACCTGCTGCGCCATGTGGGAATCTCCCTGGCCGAGCATTGAACTCGCGCTGCAGCTGCCAACAGCTTCACAGTGCTGTACTTAACCCGTTGTGCCACCAGGGAGGCCCTAATGTGTTAATGTGTTAATGCTAATTCCTGCAGGGGAAATACAGGTATGTAACAAGCACATAAAAAGTCAAATACTGAAAAAGGGAAGTATTAATTGCATATCATTTGTTATTTGACATAACATTGGTCAACAGTGAGATCATAACCAACTTAAAAAGGCCCTAATCTGTACTATCTTGGTGTGCTGAACATGAATATAACCCTGAAAATTTTTTATTAGCTCTCGTTTTGAAGATATTTCATATAATTCACTTTATATGTTTCACCGTGTACATTTATCCATTAGGACTGCAACAACATCCTAAATCAGCCTAGAATGATGTAATATTGCATCATATTGCATAATACCATCATGCACACATCATCCAGAGTTGATTGCATCATTTTCTGATGTAATGCAATACCACCGCCAGGCGGCTACTGAAGTAAGCTGACGCCAGCAGTGCACTATACAAAGCCCTGTCGCAAAGGTTGAGCATTGAAAATATTTCAGACTTTGTGTGAGACAGTTGAAGCTACTGGTCCATAGAATTTTTATGATTTTATCCATTTTGGCACAATACAGAATGGTAAAGCCTTGACAGTTCATTAACAGCGTGGACAATTTCTGCTCTATTTGTGGGGAAATGACATTCGACAACCAGAAGAAAAGTATCACTTCTCAAGTGAAGAAGGCTTATCATTTTTACTTCAGATGCAAGGTTGGTGACCAAGACAAGCCTTGGGCCCCGCATAGATGCTGTGCTACATGTACAACACAGCTTTCACAGTGGTCAAGTGGCAAAAGACCATCAATGCCATTTGCAGTCTCCAGGGTGTGGAGAGAACCAAGCAACCTCATAAAAGACTGTTAGTGCTGCTTGGTTCCTCCTCTTTTTCAGCAGAATAATGAAGCAAAAGAAGTCGAGAATAGTCTACTCAAACATTCCGTCTGCATTGAGATGACTGGTTCAACAACTTGCTGCAGGGTGATGCGAAACAAACATGGAATGCTTTTTGCCGAGTGTCTACAAACTTTCTTGGGAATGTCAGGGCAGAAAACTACAAGGAACTAGTAGAAGACATGCTGATGCAGTATCAGAAAGTTGGCTGCAATATGTCTCTAAAGATCCACTTCCTTCATTCCCATCTGGATTTCCTCCCTGAAAACTGTGGTATGGTTAGTGATGAACATGGCGAACGTTTTCATCAAGATATCGCATCAATGGAACAAAGATACCAGGGAAAATGGTCCACTACACTGCTGGCTGACTACTGCTGGACACTCCCCGGAGATGCTCCTGAACAGCTGTATGAGAGACAAGCGAAGAAATCTAAGAAGTAGTCTATGACTTGATTTTTTACAGGTATTAACAGTAGTCCTATTACTATTGGCATGCATTTCATGATGTAAACATCCATTTTTGCAGATTACAAAAAAACTAGAGCCAAAATTAGAATTTGACTGCCATATTCGTGTTGAGCACATACAAATTGATAGGAAATTACTAATTTTATTTCAGTGATAGGACTTTCGTAAAAATTTGTTGACCAGTGTAATCATTAAGGGTTTGGACTCTTGAGGTTCAACATACTTAGATTTGAATACTGGTTTCATCACACACTAACAGTGAGATATTAGACTTTGGCAAATTAATGGCTATCTATAATTGGGACAATAACATACATAAACCATTATTCTCTTTGTGTGAAAAAATCATTGTGAAATACTCTGCATGATGTAAGCACATTAAAATTAATGTTTTTGATTACTATCTACTTTATTATATATTCTATTACAATATTGCTAGAAGACCTAGAACATATTAATCAAAAGAATTACTTGATAAACAATTCAATTTAACGACATAGATAAAATCTTTTAAAATGTTATCTGACAGGTACAAGAAAATTCAAAATCTCTGGTGATATGTTATTCTCTTTTGCCTCTATATTCTTTTCCAACATTTTTACTATTCCAACATTATTTCCCCTTTACTGCCCCATGTATTATTACAATATTTCACTGGGTCCTTTTCAGCACAAAGATGCAATCTCATAAACACCAACAATGTATAAATAATGATGACTCAACTCTATGAATTTGAACTAAGAAACGAAAATGGAAAAACAGCACATGCAAATCAAAACTTAACCATTTTTGGTTGAATACCATTTTTGGTTTTGGTTGAAGATAAATGAATATGTTAATTTTCATGAAATGATTTATATAGATAGTGACTTATAAAAATAATAGGGCCTCTTTTTTAAAGTAAATTATAGCTTCTACATTTCTCTTCTGGAGTCCAATCCCTTAACCACTTGGCTATTCAGCCTCATACATTTCTCCATAACGTCAGTGACCCTCTAGGAAACATCTAAGACACATGAACTTACATTTTAAGGAAGAAAATTAAACAAAACTATATTTTAAACTGTGGTGGGTAGAACTGTAAAATGGGACCCAGAGTCTTCCATTCCTAACCTCAGAGAGCAAGAATGCTATGTCACTGTCACATTCATTATATTACATAGGAAAAGTAATTTTTCCATTGCAATTAGAGTGAAGCATCCATTGACCTTAAATTCATCAAAAGGGAGATGTTCTGGGTGGACCTAATATAATCATACCTATTCCTTAGAAACAGACCTCTCTCACTGGCTAGCAGTGGAAGTCAGAGACATTTGAAGTTGGGGGTTGGAGGTGGGAATAAGATGTGAGGGATTCTGCTGATGGCCTTGAAGATGTAAACTTGAGGCTATGAGGGTCAGCCAGAAGTCCTGTGGCAAGAGACTGAACTACAAGAGCCCCAAGGAGCTCAGAGTGAGCGCCCTTATAGTCAGCAAGGAATCAGGTACTCAGTCCCACAACTGAATTCCACCAGAGACATAGGTAAGGCTGCATCAAGCTTGATGGATGACTTGAATGTATCTTTATGAGACACTGAGCAAAGGACTCTGAGCAGGGAGATCACATGTATTTCTGACCTGTGGAACTGAGTTAATAAATGGATGTTGTTTAGATGTGGCTGGCAACAAGAGACAGTGGATATACTCTCAAACCCTTAAATGGATCACACTTACTTCTTGTTAAGTTTTTCAATTTTGGTCCATTTTTCAGTTTCTCTGCCCCTTGAAAATTCCTCTTGCTGTTTTCCAAGTCATTGAGCAAAAGACATAATTTCTGTTTGCTATGATCAACTTATCCAAATATAAGCACAGTCCCATCTGATCCATGCTTCCAGATCCCCAGTAATTCCATCTTCCTCTGGTAGAGTGAATCAATATCTTGCCTATTTTTCATGAAGGTTCTACCTTACACACAGCCACCAATGTTTGTTTTCATTCTCACAATTATAAGATTTAATTTGTGAAAATTGCTAATAAATTTTTAAACTTTATTTTAAAGATTTATTTATTTATGCATACAAGGCCAGAAGCATGGGGTAGTGAGAGGGTTCACCAGAGACAGAACAGGAAGCAGCACATGCAGGTCAACGGAAATACACTGCTGAGAGGGCAAGGCAGGAGAGGTCTGCCGCACCATGTGGGAATTTCCCTGGGCGGGCGCTGAATTCACATCACTGCTGTCGACAGTTCCACAGCGCAGCACTTAACCACTGCGCCACAAGAGAGGCCCTGAAAATTGCCAATAATTTTTTAATTAAAAAATATAATAGGCTTTTCACAGCATAATAGGCTTTTTTCGATTAAAAATTCCACTTCATTAGAACTAAACTATTTTGACATCTTGGTTTGCTCACCTTTTTCCACACAACGCCAAGAAAATAAAGCTAAATGTTTCAGCTAATCATATAAATCTTCTGTCCTTTCTTTTTAGTTTCTTTCTGGTCACTAATCTTGACTGTGCTCTTACCTGTTTACAAATTACAATGAAAGTCTTTATTTTCAGTCCTTTGTGACTCTTTAGTTGATCTCTAAGGAGCCCTTGGATATACTACTATTCTCCACTACTTTGTATGTTTGTAGTTCAAAACAGAACTATTCATCTCCACTATCCATATAGCATTACAACCTCTCTTTTGCATTCCTTCATTGCAGGTGGACATCAGTCTTTCCTACCTATTACCACAATGTTAGTTCCCTCCAGTCAGTGTTTTCACCATGTTATTTCTCTGCTTTTAATGTTCTCTATAGCTAGTTCCTGTCAAAACCACTGGTGTCCAACATGTTAGTCCAGACAGAAGAGTCACAAAGAGATTCTGTGGTAAGATGTTTGGGAAAGTCATTGTGATGGTCCCCTACATGATACCCATGAACTAAAGGCTCATACAGATATTGTAGTAAGTAACCTTACTTAGTTGAGATTGCTTCACCTCTTCCAATTTACATAAGCAAATTACCCCCTCCCCTCACTTAATACCCACTGAACATACTTTTGGAAATGAGGTTGAGGAACAAAACAAGTCAAAGTCAGGCTGCAGTAAAGGTGCCATATAATATGTTGTTTTGTCTTTGTTTTTTTAATTATGCCTAAACACAATCCTTCTGTATCAAATTTTATTATAAAACAATTTGCATTACTGACCGGAATTATGTGAATTTATTTGTCTATAATTCTGTAGATGTTAAACAAATATATTCTCATTTATTTTAAATTTTAAAATAATTCATCCAGTTTACCTTGTCTTCAAAGCTCTTATATCTAACTGAGTAAAATATTTTTCACTTTTATCTCAATCTTCAAAGGATAAGATGTACTATAATAAACTCATATTCATACTTAAATGACTAGCAGATTGACTCACTTAGTCATTCAATTGCATAACTAAGCACACAGTACGTCACATATATTAATTTTGAAGTATATACACTTACATTAAAGGGGAAGACCTAGTCTTAGTTCTTATCAAGTGCTCTCTCTATACTTTCTTTACCATTTAGGACCTATGAATGTGTAACAAGATAAAATTAAAATAAAAGAAATTGAGATTTAGAAAATAGAAACAGAATATAGGTTGGGTTATGTGATCTTGCTAAATTATTTTTCTTTTTAATCCATAATCAGAAACAAGTTAAAACAATTTTATTTCTGAGCTCCTGGGAACATCTAAGACATGTTTTAAACAGAAAATTGACATTATAAGATCATGGCAAGAAATACTTTCCAATTATATTGCCATTCTAGTTACTACAAAGTAGAATGAAAAAGAATATTCCAATTACACTTTTAAATGAATCTTTAGGAATAGCTTAAAAAACCGATTCCGGCAAAATTTAATTTTTTCTAGAGTATGAATAGAATTTCAGCTTCAAGACTTGGAACAGAGGTAATGAAATCTATCTCTGTTCTTTCACTGGGGGATCAGCTCTTCACAATCCTCTTCTCCAGTACTTGTGAAACAACATGTAAATCACACCCCCAGGCTCTTGTGGCTTCATCCTCAGGGGCAAATGCTATTTCATATCTGACTCTTAAGCCATTTCTGAAGTCTATGCACAGGTCCCACAGAAAAGGAGTCTCCTCCACACTTCTTTAATCATACAAAACAGTGCCCACATGTGCATACTTAAATGACAACACAAACCAAATGACTCTATAGCTTGATAATGAAGTCAATTTCTACACAAGACTTGAAAATCAGTCACGTGACTGTATACACGCTATGGCACCTGCTGCAACAGATTTCTCTTTATTTTAACCACATACACAAACAGTGAATGCTAGTCATTAAAAAATACAGAATGGGCTTCCCTGGTGGCGCAGCGGTTAAACACTGCACTGTGGCACTGTCAGCAGCAGCGACCTGAGTTCAATGCCTGCCCAGGGAGATTCCCACATGTCACAGCAGACCTCTCCTGCCTCGCCCGCTGCTCCTCTAAGCAGTGTATTTCCATCAATCTGCTTGTGCAGCTCCCCATTCTGTCTCTGGTGAAGCCTCTTGCTGCCCCACACCTTTGGCCTGTACCCCAGCTTGTATGCATAAATCCTTAAAAAAATACAGAACAAGTTTTAAGAATTTTTCAAAACAAACTACAAATAGGTTTAACATTATTCCTCTAAGACAATACTTTCTGCATCTCTGTAATGGGAGGAGAATATCTATATGGATGTTTTCATGAATATATTTGAGCTAAATTACCTAAATGTGCTAGCATATTTTAAGTATTAAGTGATGGTTTATTATCTATGATTACTGTCAATATAACCAACAAAAACTGATACTGCTACAGGTTTCCACTACTATCCAAAAGTTGAATGCTCCTATTTGGCATAATTTGGCAGATTATTGGGGTCTGAAAATGTTCAAAAACTTTGCTTTAGAATAATGGTAATAGTATTCTCAGACACAAACAGTAACCTACTGAATCATACTCAGCAGGAATGTTCTACTTTGGATATCAAAGAAACCTGTATCCTATTTCTATTTTTGAAGAAGGAAACTCATTTGGGAGTAAAAATGTCTCTCTCATATTACCCTGCTTTGACTCTCCCTGAGTCTTCCCAAATGTAAAGATGATGACATTTTGAACACTTGAACATATTCCCCTGTCATGAAGAGAAAGTCGATCGATACATACATATTTATAGAACAATTACAACAGAGGAAAGGGCATGATTTTCAGTCCAAGCCACACATTAATATGTGCCTTTAAGCAAATCACTTAAGCCCATTAAAACTCATTTTATTCTACTGAATAATAATGCAAGGGAAAGCACTTTATATATTATAAAGCACTGTGCTCATTTACAGTGTTCTGTGCAAGACACTGAGTCCATAAAATCGAGACGCCGACAAGGTGAAAACAGAGTGCAAAAACCAACAACTTTGCTGGGTATTCCTCTTTTTCCTAATGCCATGCAGTTTATGCAGTCAGTTGACTGGCTGAAAATAGTCATTTTTGATGACAGATGCTTCCTGCTTATGTTTAATTGGTTTAGGAAACTCATTACAGATGCTATCTTGGAGGATGAGTTTGGTGGGTAGAATATCTGATGACTCTAAGGCAAATGTATTTCTTTCAACTACTGAATTAATCTCTCAATAGACTCAATTTTCTTTTTACTAACTGTCTGGTAATATCCTACAGTTGTAATAGCCTTTCAAACAGCTTCAGTAAGTCAGGCTGTGGAGAGCTCACATACATAGTGTGTTTGCCACAAAAGAGAACCATATTCATCACATGCAAAATGTCTACAACTGAAAGTGCTGCAGAATTGTATACTGATACATCTGTCCGACACTTCCCTCATCCTCTTAGAATCATTTACTTACACAAGAAGAAAAGGGGTGTTTATAAATATTAGTCTTTATACATGTGCTACTGGTCATCTGTTCAACATAGACCTGAAATCTACTATTTTGATTTCATACCATTGATTAGGTGAACATTAAAATGTTGACAGAAAAATTTCAAGCCAAAAAATTGAATGATATAGAAAAAATTATACCATCATTCATTTCATCATTAATAAAACACTCAAAGAATACATTATATAGACTGAAAATACCCATGTATAAATAATGTATCATATATATTATATATATGTATAATACATATATATAATATATATAATAGTTTTTTAAACTTGGTATATATATAAATAATGTATATATAAGTAACTAATATTAGTACATTATTATATAACTAATATATAGATATATATAACTTAAACTTATATATATTATATATTATAGATATTATAGATAATATATATTATAGATATAATAATTATATTTTATGTATATATGTATATTATATATGTATATAATATATATCTATAATATATATATTATAGATATATGAATTTAATTTTGTTACAGAGCTATTGGTTTTTGCAACTTCATTCAGTTTAAGTAAAACCCATAAAGAAATACAGGAAAACAACGGAAGCTTATAACATTTTAAAACTGGAAATCTGATTCAAAATTCCTCATGAAGGAATTTTAAATTTATCTCTGTAACATATTTCAAATGAGAACTTAAAAAAATTATCTTCATATCACATCCTCTCATTATTTTTGCAACCTAACTTCCCTTTCCTTAAACCTCCAACTCAGCACACATCACCCCGACCCCATTCTACCCTATTCTCACCTCCTTCCTAACATTACTAGTTGTCTTTCACAAATTTTTCTTATCTCAAACTTTCCACTCTCTTTCAAATTTAGAAAATATTTTATCCATATAACCTAATTACCATAAATCTCTAGATTTAAATCTCCAAAAGCATTTAAACCTTTATAGACTATATTATCTAAAAAGCGAAACACATTTTATAACATGTCATGTTATGCTAAGTTGCCCAGACACTGAAGTCATTTCTGTAGGATTTCTTGTCAGTGTTTGCTTTAAGTTTGAGCTGTCTGTCTCAGCTTCTGTTGTGCCCATAATTTGAAAGGTCATGTTCTGTTGGCATTTGGTTTATGCAATGCTGTCTGGCAATTTATAAAGTCCTTGTGATTTTGTAAATAGAATATTGAACTTAGAAAAGGCCTACTGCATTCATTCTCTGCCTTCTAATACTGCAAAGAAGTCATTTGTTCTTGTATACATAAGAAACTTCTGTGTCTCCCTTCCAGCATCTGACACTTCTTTCCAACTCAAAACATGACCAGTGTCATCTTTTGAGTTATCATATCAAAAGTGAGCAGTTAAGTTTATCATTAATACATGTACTGGTCCAAGTTTAAAAAACTAAAAGCTAACAAGTAAATGCAGGAATCCAGCCTCCCTGGTGGCGCAGCAGGTTAAGTTGCAGCACCATGAAGCTATCCAGAGCCACTGCAGCACAAGTTCAATACCCTGCCAGGGAGCTTCCCATATGGCACAGCAGACCTCTCCTGCCTCACCCGCTGCTCCCCTCAGCAGTGTATTTCAGTAGATCTCCCTGTGATGCTCCCCACTCTGTCTCTGATGAATCCTCTCTCTCTCACACACACCCCCCCACATCTCTGACCTACACCCCAGTTTGTATGCATAAATAAATAAATCTTTAAAAAATGTAAAAGGAGCATAAACACAACATCAAACAGAGCTCAGAAGAATTTGAGGCCATAAGAGGAAGTATGCGTGCCAAATGTTATCAAGTCTCAAACGAATCATGTGAAAACACTTCAAGGACCTAAACAGTGAAAAAACAAAAAGTCCTTCCTTACAAGATGATTCCACAGTTAATTTCAGAGTTTCTATCAAACGTCCATTAGCTGGACAGACACAAAAGATCAATGACCAGTGTAGGAGAAGAAACAAGGACATGTTGTGAGTAAGCAGTGCTTAATGACTCTGCGGCAGGAGAGAGGAAGAAGGGGAGAAGGAATGTGATTATAATGAAAGTAAAACATGTAACATGCTTAAAGAAATAAGTATATGGGTACTACAAATTTCTCTAAATCAAAATTTTATTACAGGACATCATACATAACAATTCCATTTCCCAAAATGAAAACAGAAGGTAAGAAGTTACTTCCAAGATAATTGATTAGTTTTCTAAATAGTTATCACATATTCACCTACTGGTGACACTAACATTCTATCACATGTACACAGGGTCACCCACAGCTATAATAGGGTAGGAACCATCCAGTTTTCTGGATGATGCAGGTTAGTCTGATTCAAATTAAATGAGAATGTTTGAATATTAAATAACTTTATTATTTTGCACTTCTTAGGAGAAGAGTAAATTTATACTCTCCATGGTACAGTTTATCATTGAGGGGTGATTTTTAACATGCCAAAAGCCTGTAAACTCTTTAAGTCTTCATACGTATGGAAAGTATTTTAATATGTACTATGGTAACACACACTCACATACTAATCAATACACACCTACTTGTCCCAAACATACAATTAACAACTCATGACCTGGATCACCTCAGGGAACCACCTAGGTCTGGTACAGGCATCACAGCAATTAACTTACTGTTGAGAACATGCCAAGCTATTTGCCTTTTTACCCTTATCATCTCCTAGTATTATGGTGCACAGCAACTTAGTTTCCATAATCAAGAATAGAACAAAACAAAAACATCCCCTAGCCTTAAAAAAACATGTGAACAGATGGATCGAAGATGAAATCTACACCAGTCAATATTACCTGGTGAATGAGGATCGTAATAATCACACTCTGAGGAAGTGGAGCCGGACCCATATTATAAAGGCAGTTTAAACATTACAGACATTTCCTAGTTAATGATGTAAAAGTATTAATTTTACATGTGTTACCAATAAAGTGGTTCTCTTATCTCAACTCATCTGCTGAATTTCTCTTCAGCTGGTTCAGCCTTAAAGCACAGAATTGGAAGAACCAGCCTCTCAGTTGTCAACACTGGCAAAAAGACCATATAAATTCTACCAAAAAAAAAAAATGGGAATTAGTATTATACATTATTAAATTAGATTATACCTAGCCATTTCTTTTTATTATCTCAATGTATTCCTAACCAAAACACAAAATTTATGTCATTCAGCTGGTATGTGTTGTGGTCACTGTCCTTTAGCCAACGATCTGGGAAAGACCTGATGGAAAGAGAGAAAAGCAAAACATAGAGGAAGAAAGAGGCAGGGTAATAGGAAGGGAGGAAGTGAAGGAGGAAGACTTTAATTAGGATAAATTGCCAGTGTAAATACTCCCTGATTACACAAGATTTTTATTTGTTAATTCATATGAACTTCCATTACCTTCTATGAAGGAATTGTGAAGGTTTGCAAATTCATTTACAAACTGGCTTTGGCAACTAATTTCTATTTCCTCTTTGGCCAGCTGTGCAGAATTCATTCTCAAATGCTCTATTAAAACATTCTAGGCAAGAATCGCCTAAAGTTTCCCAGTCTATTAAAGGTTTACTTCCAAAAGGAGCTCATTCTGATCCCATTTAGTATGGCACCCTTGTGTATGCCAGATGGTAACAAGAGTTATATCTTTGCAAATGTCATTCTGAGCTTCACCTTTGCAATGAAATTCCCTTAATCTACCTTTCTTTTACATAAACTATAAAAACATGAACAAAGATAAGCCAAGTGAGAATTAAGGGAATGTAATTTTGCTAAATATTTTAGAAATAATTTGAGAAAAATGGGAATAATTTGGGATTGTCTTGGGATGAGGGATAGGTGACTGGGATTCTAAGTCCAATCTTCAGATTTGTCATTTAAAAGTATGACCTTAAATCATTTAATCTTGCTGAACCTAAATGTTTCAACGGAAAAGATGAATCGGTTAAAAATGTAAATACATCATATAGCTCAAAAAATTTTAATTCTAATATATTTCAAGTCATTCTAGGTTTTAGTTCATAAATAGGTATTCTGTATATTACCTGAGTCTTATTTAGGTAACTCTTATTTCACCTATGACTTGTGTCAGCCCTCCTTTACATTCATTTCATTTCATTCATTTTTTTCTTTTGTATTTTGGGTAGGATTTGTTTTTAAATTACAGTATATATTTCTCATGGATTGAATGGTATTTCTGCATAAATACCTGTTCTAGTCCTAATCCCTTACTACCTCACAAGGTAAATTTATTTGGAACTCAGGATCTTGAGAGAGGAAATCAAGTTAAAATGAGGTCATCTGGGTGGGTTCTGACCACATGTGATTAGTGTCTTTAAGAAAAGGGTACACAGATGGGGCCTCCCTGCTGGCACAATGGGTTAAGTCTCAGTACTATGAAGCTATTCAAAGCCACTGCAGCAGGAGTTCAATCCTCGGCCAGGGAGCTTCCCACATGGCGCAGCAGACCTCTCCTGCCCCGCCCGCTGCTCCCCTCAGCAGTGTACTTCAGTAGATCTGCCTGTTCTGCTCCCCATTCTGTCTCTGGTGAATCCTTCCACCCGCCTACACCCCAGCTTGTATGCATAAATAAATAAATCTTTTTTAAAAAGGGTACAGAGCCAGACATGCACAGGGTGAAAACTGCATGAAGAAACACAGGGAGAATATCATGTGAAGGTGGGGGACTACCCTGATGTCACTTGCAAGTCAAGGAATGCCAGTTACTCCCAGCAAGTTACCAGAAGCTAAGAGGGGGCATGTTGCTGATTCCCTCTCACTGTCCTCAAATAGAATCAACCTTGCTGACACCTTAATTTCAGACTTCTACCCTCCAGATGGTGACATAGTACATTTCTGTTATTTGAAGTCACCCAATTTGTGGTAACTTGTTACAAACTAATTCAAAGACACATAAAGACTGCATAAGTCATCAGTGATCAGAGACCTGCCTGGAGGCCTGAGGTTACTTCTCAGTGCTATCACCACTACAGCCTGAGTTCAATCCTAGGCCAGGGAGCTAACCCACATGGAGCAGCAGACCTCTCCCTCTCTTGCCCACTGCTCCCTGGTTCTGCTTCCCACTCTATCTCTGGTGAATCCTCTCACCCTCTGCACCTCTAGCCTATACCTCAGTTTTTCTATGCACAAAAAATAAAAATAAAAAAATCTTCAGTGAACCTCTTCAAGAATTTATCCACATGTACTCAGCCATATGACCACCATAATTATAATACAGAACACTGTTAATATTTTAGATACTAATTCCTTATGTTATATGTAAATTGTGAAGACCTTCTCCCAGTCCATAATTTTCCCACCTTTGTGGTGATTTCTCCTGTTCTACAGCAGTTTTTCGTTTGATTAGTCCAATGGTTATATTTTTGCTTTTGTTTCTTTTGCCATTGGAGTCAAATCTCCAAATACATTTAGAAGACTGATGTTAAGGAGTATATCACTTATGTTTTATTCTAAATATTATATAGTTGCAGGTTATACATTCATGTCTTTAATCCATTTTGAATAATTTTTTGTGCAAAGTGTAAGGTAGTGGTCTAATTCTTTTACATGTGACTGTCCAGTGCCCCTGTTTACCTCACCCCAAGATATGTCTGGTGCAGACCCGAGCCTCAGCTTCTATTCACAACCAGAAAGTGTACCCAGAGAAATAAACATTGTCAACAGTTCACACTGGAATGTTTCTCTAATCTACACATTTTAGTACTTCTGGTTGTTTCTCCTATCTTTCAATTTTGCAGTTTATCTGACTTCTAGTCATTGCAGCACCACTTCAACCCATGCAACATACTTGCAATTTGTTTTTAGTACTTTACTTATAATCATAAAAATAGAAATTTCTTGGACCGCCCTAGTGGCACAAGGGGTTAAATCACAGCACTATGAAGCTACTGGCAGCCACTGTAGCAAGAGTTCAATCCCCAGCCAGAGAGCTAACCCACACGGCACAGCAGACTTCTCCTGTCTCGCCCACTGCTCCCCTCAGCAGTGAATTTCAGTTAATCTACCTGTTCTGCTCCCCACTCTGTTTCTGGTGAATCCTCTCAACACCACCCCCCCACACACACACCACTGTCCTATACACCAGCTTGTATGTATAAATAAAGAATCTTTTTTAAAAAAGAAATTTCTCACTATTATAATGATCTGTTGGGTATATGTTATTGGGTTCCTCCTGCTTCATCTTGAAAAGATCATCTATAGGTACAATGAAAAATACAAAGAGCCATAAAGAGCAATACCAGTAGATTGTTATCTATGCTGAGGAAGTAGCTTAGAATGTGACAATGTTATCTTGTTTTCGGGCAGTTGGCCTACTGTAACTCAAATGTGTAATACCTGAGTCCTTTAGTGGCATTCCTGAGGAGAACTCTGTAACCACATAGCTGTCACAGAAGAAATAATCAGGAGTATTACTGTGAACTAGCTTCTTCAGGTGGTGCTGAGTTAGTAATTTATTTTGGTCTCTAAGGTCCTGGTTAAAGGGGAGAGAAACAATAAACAGTTCCAGAGAAATATAATGGTGTGAATGACAGACAGGATATCAGCATTTACTATCAAATGATAGGAGGGAAGACTGGGGTAGGGCTGAGAGAGTCAATATGTGATTGGTTTTATAAGAAGAAAGTACTAGAGGAAAGAAGACATGTCAGGACCATCCCATCACCTGGAATATTCAAGAAACCAGCAGATGGCGCAGAGGCACAGGAAGACCATGGTACATTAGGATTCGGTTTTGTTCCATCACTGATTGAAAACTGTGTTGGTGATTCAAATTCACCCAGTAACTTTTCAACCTGATAAACAGAGCCAAAGATAACCATCTGCAGTGCTCTTGGAGACATGTGTTTTTCCCATTTGAAAATAACAAAAATAGCTTATTATTATAGAAAAAAAGTTCATTCTAATTATAGAACTTTAGATATACAGAGAAACTTCTGCAGTTCAATAAAACTTTCTATATTTCAATTTCAAATGCCCATCACAGTGCTGTCATCAGTGGTTACCTGGCATTTTGCCCAAGCGTCTGCACCAGGTAAGTGCTCTTAGCTGGCTGAAACCTACTTCAGTGCAGCTATTATTCCAGATCTCTGTCTGGTGTTTGGATGCTAAGTTCTGCTTGCTGATTCATGAATATTAATCTTTATCCTTCTGAACCCTAACACACTGGTATGATGTTTGTGGTTCATGGACTCTATTTAATAGGATACTATTTAGTTCTACTAGTAGACAACTTACACGAAAGGAGACTAGCAAGTGAAAAGCATTGCATTTTACCCCATCTAACTTAATTCATCACCCAAAAGCTAATATATTTTCATTTAAAATGTATTAGCATCCTTTGTTATATATCCCAGAAGCAGCATGAGAACTATCTTGGATGGAAAATGACTTCCATTTAATGCTTCTCTCACCTCCTGAGTCTTTCCTCTCTTTTCCAAGTATTTAGTATCATATCATTGCTTATATCAGGGGTCCCTAGAGTTGTACAATTGTCCCTTCTTTCAATTGTAATCCTTTCTCAAACAATATTGCTAGCCCCCTCTCTGTAGGTTGTTCATTTAAGCATTAGGAAAAATATGACCAGCATATTAAACAATATTAATAAAGGGCTGAGTAAAAGAAAGACATATCCCCCCAACAGGGCAAAGAAGTATGCAGGGAGGAGACTGCCAATTCAGAGTACCTAGGTGCCATTACTGTTTCCTCTACATTAGTTATGGCTTGAAATCAGTAGGGAATAAACAACTGAAATGAAAATAAGTATGTGTGGGTGTTCATCTGTGTGTGCAAGAGAGAGAGAATGCCTCTATAAGTGCACACATGGGCATATGTGTGTGCATACGTGTGTGTGAGTGTGTGTTTGTGTGTGTGATAGTAGCTATTGCATGTAGTTATCTCCAGGTTTGACAGGGAAAGATTAATTTCCACGCTCCCTCACATGGTTGTTGGCGGGACTTACTTCCTTGTGAGTTGTTGGACTGAGAAGTCATTTGGTTCTTTGGAACATGGACCTCTCCAGAAAGTGCCTCCCAACATGGCTACTCTCTATCATAGCCAGCAGGTGAGCAAGTAAGCAAGAGAGTAACCCCAGGTGAGGGAGAGGACCAGCAAGATTCCTGTCATAGCCTTAAGCAACCTAGTCACAGAAGCAACATGCCATCACTGCCGCTGTGTTCTGCTCATTAGAAGCCAGGCACTAGGTCCAGCCCACACTGAAGCAGAGGGGCGCATACCAGGACATGCACCGGGAAGTAGAATCCTTGAGAGCTATGACAGAAACCGCCTAGGACACTATCCCAGATAATACCACCTTCTTCTTAAAATATTTAATTGAAGCTCTATCACAAAGAGTGCAGCTTTTATTTTTAAGGACTGCCTCTCACTCTCAAAATTACATTGGTAAACAGAGCAGTTTGTTTATCTTCATTGCCACCAAACTTGGGCAAGGTCTGTGCTCATACTGGAGACCATTCACGAGCCCAAGCCACTCTCTTCAGAACCCAGGTGTTGCTGACATGCAGCTGACCAATTTTGCCTATGCTAGAAAATTCTTCCAGGTTCCTCCTCCCCATTCTCAACTCTGAGGAATGTTGATTGTTTTCTACCCTTACGTCTACTTCTCACTGTCACCGGGGCTTCTGGAACAATACTTCTCCCAGCATTTTCTTTCTGCTCCTTTTTCAAAGTCATTTTCTCTATTCGTGTGTAATTTCAAGTAAAAGAGATCTTTTCTAAGCATTTTCTATCAATGACTCCTCCTGAGCAATGTGACTTGATTACTCACATCAATTGTAATATCCAGTTTCTTTTTCAGTTCTTTCTTAGTTGAGCTCAAAAATGACTCTACAGCAAAAAGAAATTTATTTTCCTTTCTATAGAGTGAGAACACTGATGATTCTATGAGACAGTTCTAAGAATGGCTAAGATTTTATTGTCTGAATAGATTCTATCATTTGTGTATGCTTATTTATTCCATTTGTTTATATTTTTCTATGAGATTTCAGGTTTGGTAAAGGAATCATTTGTATTTATTAAGCTACTATGTACTAGAAACTAGAGAAACAAATTTAGTAACAGTAAAAACCCAAGCCTTGAGAATCTTCCAGTGTTATCATTTTAACTATATGCATACACAATGTCATTCATCTTCAAATATCTTTCAATTTGAAAGAAGAAATATGACATTCTTAGAAAAGGTACCCATAGCCAGGTGTATTTAAAACAAGATTAAGAAAATGGTATTTGACAATTTATATTTTGAGTAAGTTTTTAAGGCTCTCTATATCTTAAAGAGCTGTTAGAAAATGCATAAATTTAAATAATGTTTATTCACAGAAGTATAGGGTTTCATAAATTTTGTCACTAAACTTTCCTGACCTTTATATATTCAGTCCCCCCCCACCCCATTTACAATCTAAGAAGTAAAGGTATAACCATCAACCAATCAAAATGAACACTAAAAGGTCAATGTCTTACATATTATAGTTGCTTTTCTAAAAATGTGTAAGGCATTCAAATTTTGGCACATTCTTGCAAGTCCAAACTTGTAAAATAAATCCTGGTGACATAAATGAGACCCAGGTTCCTGGTAAAAATTGTAATAAACACGAAGAGAAAGTCCAACTCCCTGACTTTTTTATTTTCCTATGCTAAAATTATCCTCCAAAATTCTAGTAAGCTAGAGATAGAAATGAGATAAACAATGTCAAAAAGATCATAAAATATAATAATCTTGCGATATTTCCAGGCTTCAAAGTTCAAAATTAAGAACTTAGATTTACAAATTAGCACATGGAGGTATTTTGGAACTACTTACGGGTTTTAATAATTTCTGTTAGGGCAGCTATCCATCTTATCAGTTGTTTGTTAATAAGTGATAATTATGAAATAGGACAACTTGTCTCACAAATTATCTCAGCATGTGATGAAAAGAACACCAGTATCACAGGTAAACATATCATTTCTGTATGGTGAATTTGATTGGATATGGTTTCTATTTAATATGCTTATTCTATGTATAAAAAGCAAAACAAGGAAATAACTTGGGTGTTTTGAAACAATTGTAAAAATTGTTCATCTTGTTGCCAATAGGTTTTATCTATTCTGAAGAACAGAAGGCTTGGCATCTTTAGGAACATACCTATGGAATAAAATTAGAGAGCTAAAAATAGATTGAAAAATAGACTGACCTATTGATTAGCCCAAGGCTGGAAGCAAAGTCTGCCAGTGACATGAAAGCATCTAACCATAACCAACACTAACATGCTGTTTCTGTTCTGAATGGAGGTGAGGTCAGATAGAGACTGCTTGCCTCCCTGCCCTCATTCACAGGAAAGTTTTGAGAAGTTGGAAAAACTATGAAAAAAAGCAAATGTGATGGTTTGGGAATTAAGCCATAGACAGAAAGTATGTTCTAAGGTGTTAGGATAAGCACCTAATTAAGCGCCCGCAGGCTGATGCAAGAGGAAGCTGATTTGGAACTGGGTTTTCACACCTCTATGGCACAGAGAAAAAAGTGAAGGCAGAGTCTCTACATGAGCTTCGGGCTTCTGGGCTCTCTGAGGCTACCAGTCTGTGGCTGTTAAAAGCAAAAGGCCAGCCCTTGATCCAGTCAGTCCTGTTCTGAAAACCCAGAAAACTTCACCATGTGCTTCTGGTAAATTGTCACCCTATCGAGAAAGGGCACCTCAAAATCCCAAAGCTTCTGTTTCTCCAAATACAGTTCCCTTTTTAAACTCTATGGCCAGTAATTAGTTACTGCTTCATCTGCATCTGTGAAAATATTTTAATGGTTACATTTCTGCAGACCATGTGATATTTGGGACAGTGTTGCTGTCACTGGAATGATGTCAGTTTTCAGCAGTGGCATTTGTTGCAAGCTTCTAAGAAAAGCTGAAAGGGAATTTATTTCTTCTTTTTCCTGGTCAGATATGAAAGCAGGCGACCGGAGGAAACCACCTTTATTTTCAATTCTAAGATCTTTCTACATTTTAACACTTTTACTGAGATAACACTGATTTTCAACACTCTGTACAATTTAAAGCGACGGGCTCATACCCTACATATGTATGTTACCATACCACACCCATCACAAAGGCACCCTAGTGGCCCCTACATAGTCCACTGGGCCCCTCCACGCTTTGCCTCCCACCCGTCCCCTCCCTTTCTGACAGTCTCAGTTCCACAGTCAGATTTCTAGGGTTTGTTTTATCTGATCCTTTGTTTGGTTCCTCCATACTCTACATAAGTAAAACAATCCAATATCTTTCTCCTTATTTTCCTTACAATGTATCCCTCCAGTTCCACGCACGTTGTTGCAAATGACAAGAATTATCCTCTTTTTTTTTTGTTTTTTTGAAATCTGACTAGTATTCCATTGTGTATATAGACCACATCTTCCCGATCCACTGTTCTTTCCTTGGGCACATAGGTTAGCTCCACAAGTTGACTACTGTAAACAGTGCTACAATGAACAGAGGAGTGTATCTATCCCTTTGAGTTAGTGCTTTTGTTTTCCACCAAGGAGTGGAATTGCTGCATCACAGATAGATCTATTTTTGATATTTTGAGAAATCTCCATACTATTTTCCATAATATGGGCTGGACCAGTCTATATATCCACCAACAATGTATGAGAGTTGCTTTTTCGCCACATTTTGCTATCACTTGTTTCTGGTCTTTTTTTCTAGGCCATCACTACCTGTGTGAGATAGACTCTCACTATGGTTTTGATTTGAATTTCTCTAATGACAAGTGATGGTGAGAGTTATTTCATGGGTCTGTTAGTCATCTGAATGTGTTCTTTGGAGAAATGTCTAGTTAGCCCTTCTACCCACTTTTTTGATTGGGTTGTCTTCTTTTGGTTGAATGCATGAGATCTTTGTAGATCTTTCTCATCAGCCTCTTGTCGGATGGTGTACAAATATTTTCTCCCGTTCAGTAGGGTGTCTTTTTGTTTTAGTGAATTTCTTTTGCTAAGCAGTTTTCTTAGTTTGTGTATTCATATTTGTTTATATTTTCGTTTCTTTCTCTTGCTATTGAAAATGAATCCAGAAAGACATCATTGAAATGAATACAATAAAATGTTATGACTAATTTATCTTTCATGTATTTTACAGTTTCAGGTCTTACATTCAAGTCTTTAATCCATTTTGAGTTAAGTTTTGTACATGGTGAGGATAGTGGTCTAGTTACAGTTTTGCCTGTGGCTGTCCAATTTCCCCAACACTACTTGTTGAAGAGACTTTCCCTTCTCCACTGTATACTCTAGACTCCTTTGTCATAGACTGACTGTTTACATAAGTGTGAGTTTATTTTTCGTCAGCAGTCTTTTTAGAAAAGACTCACTTTGTACACGGTTATAATCCCATGAAAATGCAACTGTAAATGTATTACAAATGGGAGAAAAGGAGTTTGACCACTAAGAAGTTTCAATGACTTTCTGCAAGTCTGAGGATGAGTAGATCACCCTTATGGTTTAACTGGGTAGAAGGAACCCACAGCTATGAGTATACACAATGCCAGGGATAGAGGGAGTTTTGCAACTGTAGATAAGAACTGTGAATAGGAGCATCAATCAAAAAGATTGGAGAATCACCTATGGAAACAGCTCTGTGGGGCAATATTGCACATGCTTCTCAAAATTCATCCCCTAAACTTTGCCTTTCAGGCACTGAATGAAGCCACAGAAATACTTAGAATAAAGGCACATTTTTCAAGGAGTCAAGAATGGCTGAGTAAGAGCTAGACATGAAGGAACATGTCAGTGTAGACTTGTGTGTCTTCTCAACAAAGAGGAGAATGGAATAACAACACATCACAAACACCAGTGGGGAGAGATGCATGTATGTCCAAACCACAGCTCCCACCCTGAACCTCCAAATGCTACAATCTATTGGCTCAGGAGCAATCCCTAAGAAAATGTGAGTGGGAACCTCAAAACAAGCACAGTATAATAGATTAAAGGAGTCTTCTTAGAATGGGTTTGAGATTATAATGAAAATTTACTCAACATGTAAATATATTCAAAAAAGGGAAAGAATTATGTCTGTGTTATTTGTAAAGAAGAAATACTATGAATTACTTGGACTTAAATGGAGAGAGCCTGGGGATATCATATTCTCCTCTTGCATATCAAGGAATCAGAAAACATGCTCAGTAAAAGTGCTTGTTGGTCTTTTCAGAAAACGTTACTATTGGTATTTTTAAACACTTGCTGGTGGACAGGAAATAGTTAACTTTACCAATGTAATTTCCAAAGGAATTGAAAAGTTAAAGGTTAAAAGTAGAAGTACAAATGCATTCAGATATGAGTTGACATTTATATAATCTCAGATGAGGCAAAGGCATTTAACATAAACCAGAGTTGGAAATCATAAGGGAAAGGTTCATAGATCAAGTAGTTAAAATTTCAAATCTCTATGTTCCAATTAAAATGCTGTCTTCTTTAGTAAAATCATATAAATTATAATTAACATGATTACAAGTATATCTCTCTATATAGATCTCTGTATAAACATGTATCCTTTATTATGTAGAAAGAAGTGATATGGTATTTATAATATAATTAGGTCTATATTTCCACATATTTTGTATATCAAATTAATTTCCGGTGTAAGTGATGTGGTATTCAAGAGCTAGAGAAAGAAAAATAATGTCCATTGGAGAGGTGAAGCAAGGTTTTGCATTTGAATGCAGTTGTGTTCACAGGTATCACCTTAGCCTGTGCTAATACACTGACCTTGAAATTAATGTCAGTGGAAAATTCAGCCCTACCATGGAAAGCTGATTGATTCCCATGTGTTCTATCAGGAAAAGGTAAGAATGCTCCATTTCTATTATCACCCATCTGGGGATTTAGAAAAAATTACCATATCTTACAAGTATATACAACTACTCATTTTCTGAGTAAATGACTACATGAGGACAAAAACAAGATGGTGGTCTATATTTCAAAAAATTAAAGAGAAAACTAAACAAAAAATCCCAAAGGTTTATGGCTTTTCCAATATATTCATAAACAATCAACCTAGAGCTAGATAGGAAACATCTGAGAGAGGAACTAGTTTTTGTATTATTTTGTTTTTATTTACTCCTTAGAAGTTGAGAAATTATTATACCAAGTGCTATCTTAAAGATAACCCCAAGCTTGCTCTCTTAAGTACCTCAATATTTCTTTAGATATGTGTTTTATACTAACACTTCCTTATACTGATCATTTGTTGCATTGTTCTAAAGAATGACTCCTATTTCTTTGGCCAAAAGTGATAAAGAAAATAACTACATGTCCAATACTTATATTTTAAATATTTAGCATCAAAGATTTCATTTATGATAACTCATATATAGTACTTCTAGAGTCTCTCCACATTTCCCTAGCATTTCAAACTGAGGTAATTGGGTTCAAAGTTGTGCCCAAGTCAGAAACAAAATTAAATTCTTTGCTGTAGTCTTAACTCCATTTTTCTGTGTTAAATTGTTTATGCTGCGTGACAATAAATAACTAGTTTTAACATACAGAAGAGGTCATACCAGTTGACTGACAAAGGAAAGTTGTATCTGAAGCCAGCTTAGTTACAAAGAAAAATTAAACTTTAAGACTATGTATAAAAATATTTAATAACAAATAGACATATTCTTTAGTTAATACTCTTATTATAGTATGTATAAGGAAATACGTAGAGAATTACTTTCCCTTTAAATACAAATTAAAAAGAGAAACATGAGTTAAAGTTTGAGCAAAATTTAGTGATGACAATTAAGCAAAATGTTAAGGTTCTACTATGGTACTCATGTTAAAAATAACTGAAAAGGGGCCTGCCTGGTGGCACAATGGGTTAAGTGCAACACTATGAAGCTATCCAGAGCCACTGCAGCATGAGTTCGATACCCGGCCAGAGAGATTCCCACATGGCGCAGTCCTGCTGCTCCCCTCAGCAGTGTATTTTGGTTGGTCTGCCTGTTCTGCTCCTTACTCTGTCTCTGGTGAATCCTCTCACCACCCCACACCGTTGGCCTACACCCCAGCTTGTATGCATAAATAAATAAATAAATCTTAAAAAAAGCTGAAGATACTGAAGAGTAATCCTTTGATGAAAATGAGTATAATTATTAAAAGTGGAAAAAAATCTCATCTTTCATGTTGTCACTTCATGAAAAGAATGAAGATATCCATGAAGAAAATAAAAGCAAAAAAATTTCAAATGAATATTTAAATTCCACTGCTGCCTTATTGTCATTTTATGATGAATTCTGTTTATTATATATGTGTCAATAATAGCTGTACTGTTTAAGTGGATACAGGAAATGCTAGTCAGGGAGAAAAAAATGTGAAACAGTTGAAACGAGCAAATTCATAATCAGTGCAAAATAAGCTTTGGATATTATCAGTGAAATAGGCATGGATACTTTTACATTCCCCACCATCCACTAATCTTTAGGAACAGTCTTCTGTCAATTACACCTGCTCTACCTAAATATTAACTTTCTCTATTGACAATCTCAACATCAACTGTCCTTAAATTTTTCACAATGCATGCATGCATATATGTACGTGCATACCATATAAACACACAACCTTGCTATGATCCTAGAAGTGATTACTACTTATTACCTATCCTCTTTCCTCTAAAGTTCTCTTTCCAAGTTTCTACAATATGTAGTATCCTCTTCTTCACCTGTTTTTTTTTTCACACTCTATTACCATCTGCTTCCTTCTATTTACTGAATCAGTTCTCCCTAAGAGCACTAAACATTGTGTACTATTCAATTTCAGTCAACAGATTGTGTCCGTATCTTATTCAGTTTAGCATTTAGCACTACTGGACCTTCCCTTCTTGTTTCTTTGCATTCAGAAGACTCAGTTCATTTTTTTCCTGTTTCTTTGATCATTTTTTCTTCATTCCTTCTCTATAGTATTTTATTCTCCCACCCATGTATTTAATATTATCCCAATAATCTGATTTGCACCGTTTTACTCATGTGTCACTGTGAATGACCCTATCCATATCGTACTCCATCTGTGCCTAATAAGCTAATGTCTTCAGAGTCAATATTTTCTGCTCAAATATATTCTGTTAAATACTGTAACCTATTGAATGCAAAGTCAAACTGTTTAATAACCAGTTGTTTCTTTAGAAATATCTTCTTCAGATCTATAGACTCTGCTTGTGATTTATCTTCCTAGATTAATGCTACAGCCTTGAATTTCATTCTTGCCAAACCATATAATCAGGAAATTCTTTGAAACAAGACCCTTAAATATTCCCACTGTCATTAAAATAAACGTCACCGTATTTAGGATTGTATACATAAACAACTATCTTCTTTCATCATCCTTTCAATTAACTTTCCATTCAGTCACACCAAGATTCTTGGGTTCTGTTGATTGAGCAAGGTTTGTTTTTAGTTGATGCATTTCTTTATATTGATCCATTTTAATTCAATACTCTTCCTGTTGTCTGAAAATTTCCTAGCTGCTATGACTCATTATAAGCATCAACTTTTTGTGGAAGGATTATCTGAAGCAATTATCATTTACATTCCTTGTTATATTTTAACAAAACAATGTATATATCAGTTCTCTGTAGTACGTTTTGTCAGTGTTGCTGTTGTGTTTGTCATTTTACAGGGGGATGATGATCATGGAAGAAACAACTGGTAGGAAAAAGGTATTATGCTCTGATTTTCCTAATTTACAGAATCTTGCTGCATTTGGGGTAGTAAAATTGCAGGATAAAAATGATTGATTTCCCAGATTTTCTGGGAACCTGAAGAGTTTCAGTATGGCGTGACAGACTTCAATGAAAGTCAAGCATAAGTCCACTGGTTATGATCATGGGGGGAGAGAAATCTCAGCTCTCACATGCCATGTGCCCTCTGACTTTTTCGCTTGTTAGCGGGATCACAGAAACGTTAGCAGAGGCAGCAGTCATCCTTGGACTTTTGGAAAGAGAAGAAAGGGCTATTCTGTGATGACATGACAAAACCATCATGGAGACTTGATAGTCGCCCTCAGTCCATATCTATTAAAGTCACTATAGTTGGGCTCCTGTTAGGTTACAAACAGTTCTAAGTCAAACAATTTTCCAGGTGAAAAGGGAACCCTTTGAAGCCACGGTCTTTATCCTATTCAGTTGTATAGCTTATTGACTAGTTCAATTCCTGACACATAGTAGATGATCCATACAAGGAACTGAATTAAAAAAAAAAAATAAACAGCACCAAGGAAACTCTGTAAGAAAATCCCTCCTAAATCAGAACATTGAAGAAAAATGTCTATATCTGAATTAAAAAGGCATATGACAGCAAAAAGTTACTGATAGCTTCATAAGCTTCTATTTCTTCATTTGGGTTAAATACATTTGCAAGCGTGAGCACGTGATGAATTGTTAGTTAGAAGACTGAGGTCAAGTCTACAATTATCTTACCCTTCAATTATCCTTTAGCTTGAGAAAACTAACATGAAAGCACTATTGCTGGGTTCCAATTAACACAGCTAGCATGTCAGCCCTTGTCATTTAAATTATGAACTACTAACTGGCAAGCACCAATTTTCCTCTTTAACTTCTGACTATTTGCAAGATACCTGTGGGAATTTTTTTCTCTTCAGAGCATGTTCCACTTATTCATGTCCAACAGGAAGAAGAGGCCTGTCCACCTATCAGCGACTGTCTACCACTAAAGACATGATGATAGAACAGTCATGGAAGCCACAAATGGGTCATGTCGGAAATTTAGTAAAGCATGACAAGGCTTATTTAAATAGGTCTTTATATGTCATGTAGCTAATAAGGACTTTCATTCAATTTCAAAAAGTCTCAGTATGGGTAAACTGAACTGTTTAAGACTAAAAGGAACAAACAATTCCTTCAATTACCTAGTGTTTCTATTTGCATCTGTGTGGTAAGATGGAATTAATCCTGTGTGTGTGTGTGTGTGTGTGTGTGTGTGTGTGTGTGTGTTTTCAAATCTCATATCTGAAACTATCAAAATATTTCAGTCTTGAATATATTTACTGCTCTTTTTGATCCACACATCTGTTCTGGGGCATTTAGTTTGTTTCCCTATCTTGGCTATTGCAAATAGTGCTGTTCTAAACAAAGGAATATAGGTTTTCTTTCAAATTAGTGTTTTTGTGCTCTTTGGATAGGTACCTAGGAGTGGAATTGCTGTGTCATGTGGAATATCCATCTGCAGTCTTTTGAGGAACATTCATACTTCTTTCATAGGGACTGGACTAGTCTACATTCCCAGTAATAGTCTCATAACAAGCCTCCTTTATTCTACATACCTTTGCCAGCATTTGGTTTTTGTGGGTTTTTGATATGGGCCATTCTCACAGGAATACTACTCAGAAATCAAAACAGATAAACTCATGCCATTTGGGTCAACATGGATGGAAGTGGAAGGGATTATTCTAAGTGAAGTGAGCCAGAAGGAGAAAGATAAAAACCAGATGGTTTCACTTATATGTGAGATCTAGAGAAAACAAAGGATCAGAGAAAGAGAAGCTGTAAGGCTGGCCCTTGAAAGCAGAAGTTAGATCTGAGACATTCAGGAGGAAGGAGGAGGAGGGAGAGGGTGAGAATAGAGAACATGGAGGTGGGGTGGGGGGAGGAGACATTATCCTCTCTTATTTTGCTTTTTGCCAGAAATTTGGTGGGAGATACAAAGTAGTATGATAATTCTAGAGATAATTTGCCCTAGTATCTATTACTAGAGATAATTTGTCTAGAATAAGACACAATAGTCAATGTGAAGGTCTGACATTATGTGGGGATACAACTTTCATTAAAATGCTAGAAGTTAATGAATGCCATATTATGGTACTTTATTATTAAAAAGGATTATGCAATGGCAATAAAACTCAAAATAAACAAGTAGAACTACATCAAACTAAAAAGCTTCTTCACAGCAAAAGAAATCAACACAATGTAAAGGCAAACTACTGAATGGTTTGCAAATCATACCTCTGATAATGGATTAATATTCAAAAACATATAAGTGACTCACACAAACTAAATAGAAAAAACAATTTGTAAAAATATGGATAGAGGATCTAAATAGACATTTTCCCAGAAGACATACAGATAGCTAATTATAAAAAAAATGATAGCATCACTAATCATCAAGAAACTGAAAATCAAAACAACAATGACATTTCACCTCACATGAGATAGAATTTCTACTATGAAAAAGATGAGAATTAAAAAACATTGGTAAGGGTGTACAGAATTGGAATCCATGCACACCTTTGGTAGGAATGTAAATTGATGCAGCAAATATAGAAAACAGTATGGAGATTCCTGAAAATACTCAAAATAGAACTAACACATGATTCCACAATCCTACTTCTGGATTTTATCCAAATAAAATTAAAACACTATATGTAAAAAGATATAAGCACTACCATGTTAAGGGAAGCATTACTATTCAGCATGGAAAGAAGCTAAACACATGCAATTTGCAGCGACATGGATGGAATTAGAGGGGATCATACTCAGTGAAATAAGCCAGAAAGAAAGAGAAAAATATCGAATGGTTTCACTTATAACAGGACTATAGGGAGGCCAGGTGGGAGAGAGACAATGGGGGGGGGGAGGGAGGGAGGAGGAGGGAGGGGAGGAAAAGGGCACAAAATGGAATAGAACACAAGGGACCATGGAGATGGATCACGGGTGAATTGGTGGTGGGCTACCCAAGGGGAATACAAAATGTAAAAGACATAAATAACAATAAAAATATATATTTATAAAAAAAAAGGGAAGCATTACTTATAATAGTCAAGACATGGAAACATGTAAATACTATTGATGGATAAATGGATAAAGAAAATCACGTATATATTTCACATACATGTATATCACAATGAAACATTATTACATCATTCAAAAGAAGAATCTTGCCATTTTTTTTAAGATTTATTTATTTATGCATACAAGCTGGGTACAGGCCAGAGGCGAGGGGCAGTGAGATGGTTCACCAGAGACAGAGTGGGGAGCAGCACAGGCAGATCCACGGAAATACACTGCTGAGGGGAGCAGCGGGCGAGGCAGGAGAGGTCTGCTGTGCCATATGGGAATCTCCCTGGCTGGGCGTCGAACTCAAGTCACCACTGCCAGCAGCTCCACAGCGCAGTGCCTAAGTGCTGCGCCACCAAGGTGGCCTGCATCTTGCCTTTTTTGACAATATGGACAGACTGAGGGCATTATGCTAAATGAAATGTTAGAGAAAAACAAATACCATATGACCTTACTATATGTGGAATCTAAAAAGTAAATAAATAACCATGCTCATAAATATAGAAAGTGTCAGAGGCAGAAGGTAGGGTAGGGAATGGACAAAATAGATAACGAGGACCAAAGGTATTAATTTGCAATTAAAATAAATTAGTAATGGAGATATAATGTATATCATGGTGACTTATACTCAGTAATACCGTATTCCATGTTTGAAAGTTGCTAAGAGAATAGATCTTAAAAGTTTTCATCACAAGAAAAATGTATAACTCTATATGGGGATGAATGCTATCTATACTTGTCATGGTAATCTACACAATATGTACAAATATTGAATCATTATTTTGCATGCCTGGAACTAGTATGCTAGATCTCAAAAAAAAAAAAAAAAAAAAAGGTTATGCGGTGACAAAGCCAAAGCAAAGATAGTGAGTATAGAATATACTAAGTGTTTTACTGCATTGAAGGGCGCACATAGGAGGAAGAAGAGTCGTGATAAAGGGAATGGACTTCAGAGTCCAAAGGTCTGGGTCAACTCCTGCACTGCAGTCTCTTCTGTGTACAGGATGGAGCTTCTTGATTGAGTTGAGTATTAATGTCCACAGAGTCCAATGAGGATTATAGTTATGCTTTCCTTGGATTGATTTTTTTGGCAGGTTGAAATGTCTGCTGATACAGGTAAAAGCAAGAAAAGTATCCAGAAAATCATAAGAAATCGATAAGGATTCGTTTTTATCATGACTGCTTTGTTATTATAAGCACGTTATCCAGCATATGGTAAATAAAACAAATGGTAGTGTTCTTTATTGTTGCAGATAATTATGGTTGGAATGGGGAAACTTAGAAGGGTGGAATTTCAAGCATATATGTGAAGGAGATATTAGAATATAAAAGGTAAGGGCTGTAACAAAGAAACTATAATTAACAGAGTGAAATGGTGAGGTTGAAATAAACAGGTCAGAAGAGGGAATTAATCTTGGAAAGAGGAGAGTACTATCATGCTGAAATTAGAGAGATGAATAAATAATAAGATTGAAACGTTTGTAGGGGGAAAAAAGCAAGTTGGAAGCATTAGTGTGGGATGCGCTGAGTCATTTCAAGGAACAAATCTGACCATGTATTGTGTGCTGAGCCTTAGGTGCTACGAGGTCAAGAAGAAAGACGGCGGTTTAAAACAGCACACTGACTGGTGAGGCAGAGATTGAACCAAGGAGGTGAGTCAAACAGTTGTCAGCGTTACACTGCCTTAACATGTTAGTTAACTATGCAGATATGCAGGCTACCCTATAGGCCTTGCAATTTCACTGTTCTTTCTTTTCAATCTATAATAGAATCTATAAAGAGACCAACAGAATTTTAGAAGAAAAGTAGTATTATTTTATTTTATGCAACATTCTGTCTTCAATTCTTGGCAATTATAACTTATCAACTATAAGACTGAAGAAAGTGAAACAACAGTCTATTATATTTTCAGGGTAATGTAGTAAAAAAAAAACATTTCTCTTACATTATTTTGGAAGTAGGCAGCAGGATATAAAATACTCTTTCCAAGAATGGGCAACATTGACTATTTTTAATATCATAGAACTAGGCCTCAGAAAAAACTGCTCTAAGAAAATCAAATGACACCAGGAATAATTTGCCTCTTGTATTTCTCAGGTATACTGCCAAAACAGCCTAGCTCCCTTTTTTGGCAGAAATAATAAAAAAGGGATATTAGGTATATTCAAATATGTCTAGTACTTCTAGAGCTTCTCTGGAAAGGGAGGACAGTCTTAAGTTTAGCTTGGAAAATAAATAAACAGAATAGGATGTTAAGTCATGGAGATCTTTTTTTTTTTATTTATTTTTTATTTATACATACAAGCTGGGGCAGCGAGAGGGTTCACCAGAGACAGAGTGGGGAGCAGAACAGGCAGATCAGAAATACACTGCTGAGGGGAGCAGCAGGCGAGGCAGGAGAGGTCTGCCGCACCAGGTGGGATCCTCCCCGGCAGGGCGTCGAACTCGCGTCGCCGCTGCCGACAGCTCTGCGCTTAACCGCTGCGCCACCGGGGAGGCCCAAGTCACGGAGATCTCTGCTCCATCTTACCTATTCTTCACTTTAATTCATTGCTGTCACTTAATTTTGTCACTAAGTAAAAGCTGTTGAATGAAAAAAGTTGAGATCAAAAATGTGGGAAATGTTATAATGTATTTAATGCCAATTCAACATATTCAAACAAATTTCACAGATAGAAAAATATATAAAGTGAAAAATGAAAATTCCCTAACACAAATGAGACCACTTTGAAAGAAAAGTAAGTTTGTACATAACATGTAATATGAAGAGGGTTTATCATAATCCCAGAGGAGGCAGAGAACACCTAACAGAGAGTGGGGGTTCATTAAAAAAGAGTGTGAGTCAACTCATTTGCTGGAAAGTGATGGAGGATTGGAATGCAGATACTCAATATTAGATCAGAAATGTTTAATTCTATTTTTCTTTATCTTGCAACATTGAGACTAGAAGTTCCTAATTAGGAACACTGTGTCACAGGCAATAAAGGAGAAATTCTGGGTCAACAACACTATGCTTTCAGATGTCCAAAGTATCAAGCATGCACAATAATCTATAAAGTCCTAGAAATGTGACCATCCTATTCAATTGTATTTGAACTATTATTCTCTATCACTTATGCTTCCTGTTTGCACAATTTCATTTACTCCTCATTTTATGAGACATTTTAAACATCTCATTCAATGGTCCTCAATTTTTACAATTCTAGCCACATAAAAAATCATCAGAAGCATTTGTTGTATGTTAAAAATTCTAACTTGGCAGGTATATCAAGCAAAACCTTCAGCTAAGCACTCATCATAGCCTAAATCTATTTCTTATCTAATAATGCAAGAGAACTATTCCTTTTCACACATGTGACTCAAATGAGATTCTTCTTCTCAAAATATAATTTACTTCTTGGTTTTCAAAAGCTTGTGAATCCTTTTAATGCCTGTTAAAGTACTTTAATTCTGTTTTTCTTTTTCCTCAACTTGGGGTACCATCTTTCTAAATTTATTGTTAGTGGGTCTTCTTGCTTGGATTTGGGTCCTTAAATTGGTACAACTCTTTTGGAAAAGTAGTTAACACTATCTGCTAGTGTGAAACATAGTTAAGGTTGTACCACCAGCAATTTCAACAGAAGCACCTAGAAGCAGCTGCTTGCCTGTGACCACGCAGGTGTCTGTTCTTTTTCCTTTTCCTAATAAATCTGTCCTTTTAAAATGTAAAAAAAGAAAGAAAGAAAGAAAGAAAGCAAGAAACACCTGGAGGTGTGTCAGCGTAGAATGAACTATGTAGCTCCGTATTTATTCAATGGACTACTACACAGTATAACCAAGAATGAATCACTGGTATACAAAATAACACAGATGATGTAACACATGTAATTTTTGGTGAAATAATCCAGCATCAAAATAGTAAATACCTCATTTATGTGAACCAAAATAAAAAATACTAACCTATGGGAACAGAAGTAAATACAGTGGTTACTTTTGGGAGGAGACCCAGAGAAAGGAAAAGGATTTTTTAGGATCGTAAAAGTATGCCAATCTTAGAATGCATATTTGTGAATTTATCATGGTGGATATTTTAAATTACTATATGTAAGCTATACATGACCATAATTTGTAATTTAATTTGTCTTCTGATTTAAAATGTTGTCCTTGATAAAATATCTGTTGAAACAGATATTATAGAAATAAAATATAAAGAATATTTGTCACGACAGATGAAAAATGCCTTACACTATAAAACATAAAAAAGAATGTTGACTTTCAAAGATACTTTCACATTTTAACAATAGTTACTAAATTACATGTTTTTTCTAAAAATGGTCAGAATATCAAATGAAGTTAAAATTAAATAAGCCAAGATTACATTTTTAAAGAGTTAATTTGCAATGTGATATTATTTTGCTTTATAAAGAATCTTATGCCAGAAACAAGCAGGTTTCTGTATTCACATAATCTCTACCCAAGAACATTTAAATAAATATCATTGATTACTTGCAAATTACAGATTGTGGGTTCAGAGCTCCAAACTAGGGCTCTAAGGATATAATTCAATTAAAATGATCCATAATTGTGAATTCACCTCACCAGTGCCCCTAAGAAGCTCCTTCTCACATTATAGTGAATTATTTTAATGATCACAGTCTGCACAGGAATAATCAAATAGAAAATTAAGAATGCCCTAACCCTTTTGCAATTAAACTACTTGCTGATGCCTCTATATACCTGACCCTGATAATTAAATACAAATTATGAAATGTAATATATAGAAATATAAATAAAAAAAATACACAAAAATTTGGGTCAGGTCAATGACTGGACTAATTCAATATTGATAGCATATTTTACAGAATGGTAGGGTTGTCATATGCAATGCCATTGAATGTGTGATATGGTCCAAACTATCTCAACCTTCACATAATCCATTTTATAACTGTAACCCCAAATTTACGAAACCATTTGGATTAAAATTTCAGCAAGACCTCCTTGAACACAAAGATTCATCTATACATATTTAGTCAGCTATTTTTCTCTTCCTCTTCAGATATAGTTTCATACTTTGACTTTTCTTTTTCTATACTCCACATATCATTCTTACCAAAAGTCTGGAACTAAGACCTTATGCTTTCAGTTGCTGTCTACCATAAAGCAGCTTATAATTATTTCATCCATGATCTCTCAGAATTCTCCTCCAATACACAGGTAATATATCTCACCTACTTAAGAAGAACACCTATGAGACTATAATTTACACACATATGTAAGGCTGTTCTGACTTCTAGAATGGCAAAGGTCTCTGAAAATCTATTTGCCCATAAATGCAAAGAGAATGAACACAGAATAAAATTTCAAAATCAACTTTTCAGATCGCCAGAAAAAAAACTCAGATTACAGCAATTTGAGGTATATCCTTAAAAAACACAAGAAGCTTTGTGACATTTTACTTGGTCCTATTCCCACTCCCCTCCTTCCAGTTGGGTGATACCCTTATAAATGAATAGCCTCAAAAGTACAGGGAAAATAAAGAACACAGTCATCAATGGACCTCAATGGATGCAAAGAGTGAATATGAGCTCCCTAAAGCCCGGGCCTCAAGGTATTATTGTTATTTGACTTGGTAGTTTCCTCAAAACCATTACTCACAGGTTTGGGCTTTATTTTACCTGATTGATAGCTCTCTTCAAGTACAAATAGCCTTTCTGCATTGGGTATTTGCCCAAAACAATCAATGACAATGGTTTAACATTTCAACTCTCAGAGCTGGTGATGGTTGGGGCAAATAAGAGCTTAAACCAAAAATCTTAAAAGGGGGCCTCTCTGGTAGCTTAAGAGTTAATAAATATCAGCACTATGAAGCTATCAGTAGCCACTGCAGCATGAGTTCTATCCCCTGTCAGGGAGCTGACTCACAGGGCACAGCAGACCTCTCCTGCCTCGCCCACTGCTCCCCTCAGCAGTATATTTCAGTCAATCTGCCTTTTGGGATCCCCACTCTGTTTTTGGTACATCCTCTCACAGCCCCCCATACCTCTGGCCTACACCCCAGCTTTTGTAGCCATAAATAAATAAATCTTTAAAAAAATCTCTAAAGGAATCCTTTCTCTAAGGGACTTCGAAAAGCATCTGTATAATGCTTGGGAAACTGAGGACCAAAGCCATGTGCAGGACATGTGCCTTTCAGAGAAACCTGGGAAGACCCTAAATGCTTATTATTGGCTGACCTTGAGGCTCAGGAAGTGAAGGCTAAGGCAGCTTAGTGAGCCTCCCTTGTAATAATGTAAGTGTGTCCCAACAAGCTCCCTAGAAGTGCTGAGAAAGTAAGGGGACCCTTATTGATACAAGGCATTTAAGAAAATCTTTTGTCATAGACACTCATTTGTGGATAGAGATTTGGACTCTTAGAGATAACCTTCACTTAGTATATACATGTTAATTCTCAGAGACGAATATCTTATATAATGTTATTTAGTTAGAAAAAAAAGGAAATTTGCCTATCATTTTGAACAGTTTTCTGGTATACTTGGGGCAAGAGCCAGGATCTTGTATAGAGAATGCTATAACGTCACTGCAGAACACTGAAAAGGAAAAGGATCACGAAGATTTCTAATGCCATAATGTATTTTCAATGCAATGTAATGCCATAAGTATTTTCAATATAAGAAATTGTTTTAAAATAATTTATTTCTTTTCTTTTTTAAAATCTAAGAGATGCATATAGGCTTGTCTGGGATTAAAAGGGCAAAACAAAAAAGTCAACACTTTCTAAGAATTTGATTTGTCACTATGTTAAAATAATATCCTGCCACAGTATCATTTAAAATTAGGTTTCCAACCTCAGGGTTTCAATAATTCCCAGCAATCTATGTCATGTAATCTCTCATTTATTCTATCAAAATTCTTAACTGTTTTTACAGACTTTGTCTCCAAGTTTATGTTTCATTCCGTGGATGTGACTTGGCTTTATCTTTTATGCTATAGAATTATATGCCAGCTAAGCTTTCTGACCCAACCTTATCCTGATACCGAGAAATTACACTTTTATCCCTGATACGTTCTTTTTGAGGAAAGTATGTCCCTTCTGCTTTCCTAAATGAATCTTTCATATTGTCCTATATTAACCTATTCTCACAACCCTGCTCAGGATCTCTGAACCATTAATTATACTCTCTGTCTTGTATTTTCTCAATCTCTCATTCTCCAATGTTGCATTCTCTCAAAAGTCTCACATTGCTCAAATCTTAGAAAAAAAATGTAATTCCAAGTCTTATTCTCAATATTGTCCTCTTCTATATTTAAAGGCAAGATCTTAAAAAGTAACTTCAATTTACTTTCTCTCTTCAAATTTCTTCTTGGTCTTCTAGTATCTGAATCCTCTCACCCTGCTCTAAGAAGATTAATGAAGACTTGGCAACCCACAATGCTAGGGTTATCTTTAAGCCCTTATATTTGACAGCACTATAATATTTAACATGGCTTTGAAGCAGATGAGGTAAAGGAAATTGTGAGCCAAGTCAGAAGGATAAGAATTTCTTTATGTCCCAGCTGAACAGGTGGCCTGAATCTCAGTCTCACCTTGTTCAAACAATTTGGCCCACCAGACTGCCTGAAGATGCCATCCCCCCAAAGAAGGCCTCGAACAGTTTCCCGAAGGAGGAAGGGCCAAGGAGCCAGTATATGCAGTTAGTGAAAATCCTGACAGAGTGACCTGAGTCTTCTAACACACACACCTGGGTAGAGACTTCAGCTACTAATGAAACATGCAAAGTGCACAGGAGCATGTAACTACCTGCAATGCCCCGGTGCAGCCCCGTCCTGACAAATTATGACTGCCCCCTTCTGCCTGGCTTGGGAGACCCACCCCATCAAATCTCTTCCTAGCTCTTTTCCTGGAACCAGGCTAAAAAGTTTTTTTCTTCCTGTTACGTCTCCCTTGTGCTCAAGTGCAAGTCTTCAATAAACTTTGCCTAGTCTAGCAATACTTTCTGGTGAGTTCTTTCTCCAAGAGGTACCTGGACCTACTTTTTGTCGGAATCTGTAACAATAGTTTTTGATCCTCTGAAATTCTATACAGTTGTTTTATGATATTTCTTTCTTGTGTTCCTACTATTTCCCCACCCCTCCATTTCTAGTATTTTTCCCTGCCTGCTCTTAAAAATTGGTGTTGCTCATAGCAAAGGTATGGAAGCAACCCAGATGTCCAAAAATAGATGATTGGATCAAGAAGATGTGGTACATATACACAATGGAGTACTATTCAGCGTTCAAAGAAGATAAACACATGCAATTTGCAGCGACATGGATGGAATTAGAGGGGATCATACTCAGTGAAATAAGCCAGAAAGAAAGAGAAAAATATTGAATGGTTTCAATTATAACAGGACTATAAGGAAACCAAATAGGAGAGAGACAATCGGGGTGGGGGGGGGGAGGCAGAGGGAGGGAAGGAAAAGGGCACAAAATGGAATAGAAAAGAACACAAGGGACCATGGAGATGGATCACGGGTGAATTGGTGGTGGGCTACCCAAGGGGAATACAAAATGTAAAAGACATAAATAACAATAAAAATATATATTAAAAAAAAATTGGTGTTGCTCTAGATTTCATCCAGAGCCATCTTTTCCTAAGCAAACAGCTTTCTTAGGGGTATCTTATTTATTTAATGATGCCAGCCACTAAATCTATGCTTATGAATGCCATATCTATAATTCTATAATCCTTATCTGGACCTCATCCAAACCCCACCTATTTAACTTCTAAATTATGCCTGTGGGTGTCCCATAGGTGCCACAAAAACACTGACTGTTGACAGTATCTAGAGAGCTTCTATGAATTTCAGTTTGGCATTGGACTATTTCCTTGAATATTTTAAAGTTTCTGATTTATGTTCATTTTTCCCTCTAAAATCATATCTACTTAACTACTTCTTCTCATACTAAGAGGAAAAACTACAGCTATCCAGAATTTACTGTCAGGTACGTGTTATTAAATCCTGAAAAGAAAACTACTGAACAACAGGTGACTTTGTAGATCATTTTATTGCCTAGGCAAAAAAGTTATAATCTGGGGCTGTAATTATTGATTTTAAGTATTCCTGCTAGAAATGACTAGAGGTAGCATGCATAAATTAATGTATTAAATTGTAAGTCACTCATGTTTAAACTCTTTCATCCTAATTGCAAAGAAATTCAAATTTAAATTGATTCCACCCAGTTTGTATACATCCTAATTAAATGATAGTCAAGGAGAACACTCGAAATATTGAATATATGCATAAAAACACATTGGAAATCCACTATGGACATGACCAGTCCATGGTAACCAACATAATCTGTGTATAGACACTTACAAGCTCAACAAGGTACATGTAAACAAGCTTGCTAATTACATCCCCAAGGAATGGGATTGCTAAGCCCTGTATCAGTCACTTTTCACTGAAAAATTAAATATGTTTGAAGGTGAGCAGCTTGTTGGTAAATCTGTATGTCAAGTAGTAAAATTTTAACACCACACATTCAATTTTTTTTAAATATTTTGAGTGGTAATATAATAATATATATAATATAATAATATAATAATGGCAATAATTAAATAATATCTAAATAATTTCATTTTTCACTGTTCCTCAACTGAGAATTCATGTTTCTCATTTGATGTTTTAATGAGATGGTCAATTCTCTTTCCCTTCCTGAACAAATATATATTTTATATTGCCACATGCTAAAAGAATAACAGCTATTCTTATTATCTATGGTCAAAGAAGTTTTTAATTTTCAAACAGCCACATGCTTTCACTAGGAGATAAATGTATAAATATATTCCAAGAGACTGCATTATGTTATCATATTCCATCTAATGTCTATTTTTGGCTTTTGATACCTGGCTATGTCAAATATGACAAACATAACTGTGGCCCAAGGTTTCTCATCATTTAATTCTCTAAAGTTGATTATGTCACAGTAAGATACCCAAAGGCACAAACACCCTATGTTTTGGATAATTAGATTTAATGATATGGTAAAACCTCAATTTCAATTATAGTCTCAAGGTTCTGCATCGTGGCCTATCAAGGCCTCCCAATCATCTTTCTTCCAAAAATACGTAAGAGTAAATGGTAACAATTTTTGTATTTCAAGTAGGTTAGATCAAATAGGTCAGCTCCGAAAATATGCATCATCTAAGATAGCACTGAACTCACAGAAAATTAAACAAAATTAGACAATAAATACGAAAAATCCTTATATTTGTTAAATGTGTATTGAGATTTTGCAATTAATTAATGTATATTTAAACTCTGTATTTTAAAGGAAGTCAATCCTGTAATGCCAAAACAGAATCTCCTAAACTATATTTCCATTTTTGTTTTAAAGATTTTTTAAAAATATGCATACAAGAGCTAGGGTGTAGACCAGAGGTGCAGGGTGGGCGGAATTCACCAGAGACAGAGTGGGGAGCAGAAAAGGCAGATATACTGAAATACACTGCGGAGGGGAGAAGCAGGTGAGACAGGAGAGGTCTGCTATGTCACATGTGGGTCAGCTCCCTGGCCAGAGATCGAACTCAGGCCATAGTGGTAATAGTGCTGAGACTTAACCCCTACTCCACTAAGAAGGTCTTATATTTTCATTTTCACAATGAAAACTGATAGGGAAGGAAAGTCAAAGAAAAATGTTAAAGTAGTAATTTTTTTTCAATCATTTATGCAATGACCTCCATTAAAGATATCCTACTATAAAGTTGGTTGATTATTTGAAACATTCTCTTTATTTTGACAGAAATTTAAAAAAAAAGAATTTAGTGAGGATTTCCTTTTCTCTCCTTGAGCTCCATCCCAGAAACTTTTATGATTTATTTATTCAAAAGGTATACTACACATGAGGCTATAGGTTATATTCCTTGGGTGTGTCTCCAACCTAAAACTATCTTCATTCTGTGCCTTATCAGCACTATTTTTTTGGTTAAGTTCTCAAAAAATAATAAAACAGTGAAAAATACATCAAAACGTAACAAGGGATATATTTTATTTTCTATTATATATAATAAATATTTAGTTGCTGGAAGTCTCAGAATTTAAATTCAACTACATTTAATCATACACGGCTCTATTTTAATTTCTATAAGTGAAACAGGGAAATATCTCCACCTTCTCTATTGATATTGTAATTAACATTGCCTTTACTAACTATCTGGTTCAACATTTGCTCTTTTTACCTCCTCTGTATTTAACTCTTTTTCCTTTTTATTTTGTAAGGAAATATATGTCTTTTGCCTTATTTTCTCTTTCTTCTTGGAAGGCATATAGCTTAGAGTGTGAAGGGGGAAAAAAAAAGGGCTTAAGAAAAATGACCTAGCTTTAAAATATATATAAAAAAGGCCAATTCCATTTTTAGGGTCCACAGTGAAATGAAAAATACCCGTACACCTGGTAATCATTCTGTAAGTACAGGTTTTATTTCTGTGGCATTCTACAAAGAGCACCCACTGAATTAAATCTGACATTGTGATTGCTGTTTTATGACTAATGCAAAATCTTATACAACCAGACAGTAGATTCTACAGTATCAGATACCACTTAGATTAATGAAATGCCATAAGAATTTTATAATGTGGGTTCCCCCAATAAAATCAAATTGTGATTGTACCCAATTCATTTGAATCAGAATGGACATTTCTCCACTGTGGTGTAAGTTGGCAGCTTTGAGATCCAAACCTCATATTACATAGCTGCATCATAATGTGACTGAAGCCCCATAAGGTGAAGATCCATTTCGCCTGGTGACCAAAAGCCAAAAATTCAGAAACCAGCTTTAGTTTAACAGACCAAGAACTTTATTGCCTGTAGTTATGCTCCATCTGTCTTTGCTTGTCACAGAGCCTTACAGTAAGGGGTGCCGACACAGGAGAATAAACTACCTCTACCTGGGATTTGGTGGCATTTTTCTTTTGTTGTTTGTTTTACTTTAAATTATTTTGAAGTTTAGACAGTCTCGGTATTCAACTTATGCTGAAAGTGTGTTTGGGTATAGTTTTCTAAGAAGGGCCTTTAACTGAGGCCACACCAGTGACATTTTGGTCCTCTGATAAAAAAGGAAAAGAGCACTAGACTCATCTGTCTCCACCAGGTGAGGACCCTGCGTGCCAGGAAGAGCTCACTCACTATAATCCAGATCTATAAGCACTTTGATCTTCAAGTGCCTGGCCTCTACAACAGTGAAAAAACTAAATTTCTATTGTTTAAGTCACTCAATCTACTTCATTAAGTGGGCCGAGCAAATTAATACAGTAGGAATATAAGCATCTACTGTCTTCACCCCGTGAGATCTAAGCTAGTTGTCTTTGTGATCTGCCTGTAATCAAGACTGATACAGTGAGTGCTGAAGGTATTTCTAGCCATGACCAGTATTACCAACAGACTGAAATACAAGACAATCATTCAAGCTAGTGATGAGAAAGTTCCCAGCAATCTACACCACCACCACCTGCCCCCTCCTTTTTTTTTTTTTTTAAGCAAACGGAGCTTATTATTTAAGCAAATGGAGTTTTGTGTAGTTCCTAAGGGTCAGTATTAATTTTCAAAATATACTTATTTTCAAGATGTTATTAGAGTTTAATCACAAATTCAAATATCTTCCTGAACAGGTAATCTTAGAGCTTCCCTTAAATTTATTTGAATCTTAACAGAATTTTCTGGAACACATTATGATTTCCCTCAACATGAGCCTAGCAAGGAATTTTAAGGACACTGGAAGACAGGAGATACTTAAAAATATCTTACTTTTAAAGTAAGAGAGACAGAGATACAGAGACATGGAGAGACACAGGAGACACAGACACAAGAGACACAGAATCCAGAACCACGTGTGTGACCTTACAGCTTGTTTTTGACAGAGGAATATAAATGCCTCAACTTAAAATATGGTTGTGAAAACAGATGCAACGGTGCAAAACAAAAATATTAAGTCATGAGTTACACACGAGTCTTGTTTGAAATTTGATTATATCAAAGAGTGGATACAGAGGGTTTAATGGCAGGGTGCAGCTTAAGAAGAACCCTGAAGGAGTTTGTAGATTTGGATTATCTGGGAAAAGGATTCAAGTAATGAGAAATCAGAGACCTCATTAGCCACCTAGCTAAATACAGTTGCTTTCCACGATTGGCAGAATGTCACATTGAATGCTCACAATTTCTTTTATCGATCTTTGCAAGCGTACTATCAAGAACTAGACCCTAAAAATATTAATAGCAGGCACGATTGCATGAACAAATCATAGGGTGAGAGAATGAATGAAGCAATATAATAACAGCAGTGAATGTATATGCACAAGTATTTTAAGTGTAAAACAGTAAATTACCCCCTGAATGGTAAAGGTCTATGTGAGTATTAGTGTTCTATTGCCACACAGCAAATTGCCACATTTTTTAAGAGATTAACACACATTTATCATCTTACAGTTTTCATGGGTGAGAAAATCTGTCACAAATTACCTGGGGATTTCACTTTGGTCTCCCAAGACTGTAGTGCTCTTGTCCCAGACTCTTGACTGGGGATAAATTCACTTCCAAGCTCATTTCCATTATTGGCCACATTTATTTCCTCACAGCTATGTGACTGGAAGAATTAGCTTTTTCTTGACTGTTGGCTGCATTCCATCTTCAGATCCTAGAGACTGCCCCAGTTCTCTGCCACACGGTTCTCTCCCTAGCAGTTTACAACATGGCTCTTTGCTTCTGTAAGAGCAGCAGGAAAGTCTTCCCTGAAGGAGGCCATTAGCCCGTTACAGGGCTTTCAACTTGATTAAGTCAGGCCCGCCAGGTTAATACCCTTTTGACCAACTGATTTGGTATCTGCAAAATCCCTTTGCCTTGGCCTACTTGATTAGCTCCAAGCAAGTTCAGGTTCTGTCCAAACTCAAGGGGAGGGTATTTAACAAGCACATGACTTACTGGGGAGGGGATGTCTACATTAGGCTGACTGCTCACAATCATAGAGCACTGAACACCTACTACGCACCGAGCCCTGACTTTTACTAACCTGTAAATATTCCCAGTTTACTTTGTGAAACATCCAGGCAAAGGTATGCTCAGAAAAAGAGGGCACAGAACAGCAACATGGAGTTCCACTTGGTAATTAAGCACAGATACCTCAAGATAGGACACTGGGAATATGAAATTCTTTCAAAGGTATAAAGAGAGTATAAGAACACTGCAGAAAAAAGAACAGTGTGAGGAAAGGCAGGAAGCAGCAAGAGACATCTGTGGGTCAAACCGAGCTCATCACCACCTCAGCATCAGCTGCAAGGTGACGCTGCTGGAAAGACTAGCAGGAGCTTGGCATGGGAAACACTGTATGTGGTTTTCAGGAGCTTGGACTTCAAGCTCTAGGACAAATAATGAAAAATTATCAAAGGGCATCCAAAAGGTTTCTGGCAGGTGATGAAGGCAGCTTTGAGTATATTGAGTCAATTTGGTTAAAAATAATGGAACATCTAGGGAAGTGATAAGAGACATGGGGACCAGAATTATTTTAGGAAACTGGGGAGCTCAGGTAACAGCATTCAGTAACTGATTGGATACAGTGTCCAACAAGACAGAGACGCTAGAATGATCTTCAGACTTTCAGGTACGGAATAGACAAATGGATATTCCGTAAATCAAAAGTATTCTTTTCAATGACTCCTATGAGTAAAATACCACAAAAGTAGTGGCTTAGCATTAATGTTCAGACTTACACTTTCGAAGGTGAGATGTCTAATTCTACATCACTGGGCTAAGACCAGCTTGTCAGCAGGATGGCATTCCTTCCTGGAGGTTCTAGGGAAGAATCAGTTCTCTACCTCTTCCACTTTAAGGAAGCCTTGGGATTAACTGGATCCACCTGTCTAATTCAGGACCCTCTTGCTATGTTAAAGTCAGCTGCTTGGCAACTTTAATTTCATTCATCAACAAATTCTCATTTGTAAATCAGCATAATGAGAGATTCCAGGGATTAGAACATGGAGTTTTTTTTTTTTTTGAAATGGGAGTAAGATAGGGGGCAATTATTCTGCCTTCCACAGTCTTCTTTCAGACTTCCGATTACATCCATCTGTCCCACACAGGAAATATCTTAATTCCATTCCAATTTCCCAAAAGATCTCATCACATTATATAACTCAAAGTATAAAATGTCATCTAAATCCTATAGCTCAAAAGTCCCAAATTACTCACATTGGAACAGGAATGAGATAATGCAGATATTCTGATTCAAAAGAGGTGAAAATGCAAGGAAAAGCGAGGTTACATAAGCCAGTCATTCCATAGTCCAAAAAGGCAAATTCCAATAGCTTTCAAGACCCGGGGGAAAAAATTTTTTTTACCATCACACTTAACTTCAGTTTAGTCTGTCTGGGCTCAAAACTCTGCCATCTGGATCATCATCCCCTTTTCATCAAACATAGTGTGTATTTACAGCTGAATAATTTCCTCAGTCTGCTTCCATTCTCTAAAATTTAAGAATTGTGAGAAACTTCTTTCATTTTATACTCTTTTAGTATCTTTCAGTCCACAAACTAGCAATGTCTCTGTTGATCTAACATTCTCAAGAATTTTGTGTGTATCCCCGATTTATCATTAAGAATTCACCTCGATAGACAAGAGTTTTGTCAACAGAAATTCCCTTGATAATCCCATTGCTATTTTTAGTTTCTGTGACATGACAGAGGACATCTATGGGTCTTCAAATAGCATTTGTGTGACAGAACACTCTGATCTTTTGATCTTCCTGAGGAATTAGTAAAATAGTATTCAGCCATAACCTTAGATTTTTTTTTAGACTACATTTTTCTGACAGCAAATCTCTTAATGTTAATGTATCTTGCAATATGGATAAGATGAAAATATCTCAAATCTTCAAGTCCTGGTTCCTTTTTGTTGCATAAATTTCTCTCAATTCATCTCTTTCCTGTTGCATTTTACTAGAAATAGCAAGAAGAAAACAGGTTCACCCTTCAAAATGTTGCTAGGATACCTCAGCTAACTGTTCAGTTTACAAGTTCCCCTTTCAACAGAATTGCAGGTAAAAACTCGACCAAGGCTTCCTCCAATACAGATTTCCTTAGAATTGAAAGTACAATGTTCTGATCTGGTAGGTTATGTTTGGGGTCTAGGAAGTATATTACTATTTATATGGGAAATGTTTCAGCATTCCTAGACCTACCCCCCCCCCCACACACAAATCTACCAATTACACCAAATAGGAACATTCTACTTTCAGGTATTGGGGGAAACTTTATATAACAGATTGTCTTCTCTCCAGTTTGATAATGTATTCCTGCTATACTTCCACGTTCTCACTTGCCAATTCTTTGATGCTTACTCTGTTACTGACAATTTCTTCATGACCATTTGTTATGAATGCAGTTTCTCCCAACAAGCATAGTAGTAAATATTCATATTTCTCCTAAGAGTTAATTCAAGATGATCTAAGTTGCTTCTTTAACCTCCTCAACATTTTCCTAGCCTTTGCCCATCACCCAATTCAAAAGTGTCTTCCTCATTTTTAGGTAACTTCTACAGAAGCACCAACTTCCAGATGTCAAACTCTAAATTACTTTTGTAATTGCCATTGTATATCAAAGTTGATGGCTTTAAAAAAATAAATATTGCCTTAGTTTTCTGTACAGCAGAAGTCCACATGGGTATTCCTGGGCTAAAACCAAGCTATCAGCAAAGATGTGTTCCTTTCTGGAGGATCCAGAGGTGAACCAATTTCCTTTCTCTCCAGGTTCAAGAGGCCACAAGCATCCTTTGGCTCAAAATTCTCTTCACATATCTTCACAGAGATCAACTTCGAATGTTTCTGGCCATGCTAAAAGAGTCACATCCCCCTTCTCCTCCATCTTTAAGGGCACTGGGAATAACACTGGGTAACTAGGTAACTGATCAACAATGAAAATTCTATGAGATTTTAATTCTCCTTTGTCAAGGACGCTAACACATTCAGGTTCCAGAGGTTAATATAAAGGCATCCTGGGAGTGAGGAGCATTATTCTGCCTACCAGTAATAGCTTGGGAGAAAGTTGCTGAGTTCAGTGGAGGACACAGTGAGTAAGAACTGCATCCAGACCTCCATATGGGTGAGTCCAGGTGGCAGCTCAATAAACAAGTCTGTACATTTGGCAAAAATACAAGCATAGTCTATGGATCTGATGTCTTTAATCTGTTGGTGTACTGGGAAATTATTCAAAATGAATATTTGCAAGGTCCATTCCAAGACATTCATTATTTTAAGGAATATGCACTACTTCACAGGCATCCCAGGTGGTTCCAACGTAGGTTGAACTTTGATGATACTTAGTGAAACAGCTTGATCATACTATGAGAGGTTAGATGTGTATGATTAAATAGAGGAGAGAGACACAGGATGACTCTGGGGAGGAGAATCATTGCAGGGGTTGCTGGTAGAAAAAAATCAAAATTGCCCAGGTTCTTCAAACCTGTATGTATGATAGATACAAAATGTTAATAAGAAAAGGATGCTTTTGTAAAGTTATTGCCCACCTGACATGCAGTGGTGAGCTGAAGTGCTTCAGAGGTGGTTTGGTATACAGAAATGGGGTTAGGAAATAAAACCTGGACTGCTGTGTTCCAGTACTGATACTGCCACCTACAAATCTCATGACCTTGGGAAAGTCACTGTATCTCTCAGTGTTATCACTCTTATATCAACATGTCTATGTTTAACGTACAGAATAGTGAGAATCAAATAATAGAGTAGTATGCAAGATAGCTCCCTGAACAGTGAATGCAACTATGGATTTACAAATAAAGATTGGGAATACTATATTAAGAAAAAAGAATTGGAGGCAGTAAAAATTCTGGTAGGAACTATATTAAGGAGGAGTACTGATATCCAAACTTGGTAAGTTTATTTTAATAAACTCAATTCATGTCAGTTCCTCGCTGTTTCCTCTTGCTCTGGATATTCTTGCCTCCATTTCAGTCCATTTCGTCATTCTCCTATTAATGCAGAGAGGGTTGTTATAAGTTCTGTTCTCAAACTGCATCAGGCAATAGATAGCTCTGACTCCCAAATCAGAAAAATCTCATTTTCAAGAAACATTTCAGCCTTGAATTTGATTGCATTCAGAATATCTTGGTTCAAAAGTCTTGTTTTTGCATAAATAAGAAAAGTATTTCTGAAAACTACATCAACAAAAATATGGAATAAACAGGATAAGCTAAAGCTTGTAGAACAAAATAGGATGTTGATTGAAATGAAAACAATTATTACTATTATACAATATATTAATATTTTTCAAAAATATCAAAAACTCTAGAGAAAAGGTTATGTAAATAATGAGCTGGGGTAAAACAATAGAATTTGAAACAGCACTATCTGCTGAAAACATATTAAGGATACTTTGGAATATGTCTATAATGAATGTTCTTAATATTAGAATATGCACATTAAGACAAAAGATTTTAAAACATATTAGGGATAAGCAATATATAGTTTGTTATAAATAAACTGCTTCTTTGTGAAACAATTCAAATTATATTCTTTAAAAATAATATATTATTTAAATTAATTACTCTTTGACCTTAAAATTTCCTAAACACTGATAACTTTCCAAAGGTCAATATCAAATAATACTGTTATAACCTTCAAATGATGCTAAAGATTTAAAGTGCTATCACATATGACCTGGAAGATCCCCTTTAAAACAATATCAACAGTTTGTGGAAAATCATTCACTTTAAAGAGTGCTTAAAAGAATGAATTCTGAAATTCAGCAATTCATTGATCCCATTCTAATCAAAATTCAAATAGCAAAATTATAAACTAAGGATTGCATGCAATGATATATAATCCAATCAGCTTAACAGTTTATAGTCATCTAAAGTTGAACATTTTATTTTTCTTAATGCATATTGACTAAGAAAAGCAAAAAAAATCTATTCATTCTGCATCTCCTTTTAATTACTCTAAGCTGCTCATAGTCATTTGCTGAAATTAACTTCAAGCCATTTGTTATAATTCACATCTTTTTCACTAATTTATACTTTGTTATTTATTTTTTATAAATTGTCAAAAAATATTATTGTATATTTTCAATGGAAAACTCAGCACTATTGGTTTACTTGATCTAAGGTATGTTTGTACCTTTAATTGATTTACATATAACTGTATGTTACATGATATGCTATATATTTGCCACTGTAAGTTGCAAATAATTTTTGCTAATAGAAATGAAAATTTATCCAGTGGAGATGCACTCGATCCCGGCCCTATAGATAAAGACAAATTTTGCATCTATTAAGTAAATGTATTTTAGCATTCTTGCCTGCCTATCCATGTGTCTACACTTTGGATTCTCCTTTGAACCAGTTGAAACATCTTACTGGTTTTATCATTAATTAAGGAGTTAAACAAAATCATTAACAGATGTGTATTTTACATATGTAGGAGAGTTGATTTTCCTTTAAAAAAGTTTTCTTTTTAATTATCCTTTGACATTAAGTTGACATTTTCTTAAGATATGTCAGAAACTTTAGATGTCAAGTTTCTCAAGAACATTTTGAAAAACAAAAAACTCAATTTCCATAAAAAGTATAACCTTATGTTTAATAAGTCCCATTCTGATAGCCATGGCATTTTCTGGACATAGTACATATTAAACTATGGATGATTAAAGATTCCAAAAATTAGATTTACAAATAGTTATTTGATTACCTTGACTTAATTAAATCTGTCCTGTACCGTTAATAGCACTATAGACATAAGACATTTTACCAGGTAGCTATTCATTTTCTATATTTTCTCTTTTTCCACACAGATCATAGAAAATTTTGTTAAGTCAAATTATAGATATCTGATGGCATGAATGTGAAGAATGTAAATATATCTTTCTTTGGAAGGGTGTGATTGTGATTTACTGGGGCTAGAAGCTAAGGGCCTTCACAAAGTTAATATTTACTGTAAGAGGTTGGGGATACTTGATGGAATTCATTGATAGTTTTTGAATTAATTATGGGAATTAACAAAATAGAGCATGATTCCTTTTGTGACATTGCAGAATATATGTTGCTGTTCATGATGCAGCTATCATTTTGTCAGTATTATTTAACTTCTTAAAATTCCAAGTAATTTAGAGCCAAGAGAGACTGATATTTTATATTTAGCCTAGGTAGCATAAAAGTCAATGTAACCAAGTATCTACAAACCCTAGCCAGTGCTACCATCAACATGAAGAATGTAACAGAGGAAATGTTTTACATGTCCAATAAGCACAACGGAATTCTGTATAAATTTTTTAAAGTTCTAATTCAAAATTATAGTAGCTTGACATTTTATCTATACCCTGGTATAGTAGTAAAAATACATATATTTCTTGAAAAGAAAGCACATTTTAAAAGCAACATTTAAACAAATAAAGTTAAGACTTTATTTGACATCTTTAATGTTTATTTGACTTTCTGTTAAAGATATTTATGGGGATAAACCCTTAAATAGGTATTTATATATTCTGTCATTCATAATTGAAATAAAAATATTCATTACTAAATGTTGAAAAGGCTGAAGTATTTATTGAGAAATGTTTACTAAAAAGTTTTCACTCTTGACTATTACCTCATTGTAACTACAGAAAGGTAAGAATGAATAGTACTAGTATTTATGAGCCTTTTAATAAGAACACTGTGGAAAAAATTAAGGAATACAACAAATTCAAAATTCACAAAAATCATTCTAAATTGTACTGTTCAAAAATAAAAATTGCTAAAATATAAAACAGCCATATATATACACAGAGAGAGAGAGAAAGAGAGAGAGAGAATAAACTAGCTACAAGTAAGACTAGACATACATATGAATATATACTTAATTAGCTGGCTAGTGGTATGTCAAAATAAGAAACTAATGAAATGAAAGTCCATAGCTATTTGTATGAATACAGGCACTTTTATATGTATGATTTATTAAGGAGAAATGAAACAACAATATTTGGAGTTCGAAGTCATAGTTTGTTTAATTATATGTTTTAAAATAGCTGGTTGTGTATTCAGGAAAAAATTATCACTTAATGATGAATCATGCCATTATTAAAAAATATGGGAAACATTCATGAAAGGAAGCATTTATGGCATAAAAAAGCAGCTTTAGCGCATGGTTAAGCTAGAAGTAATTCTACATCAGATTGTATGTGAATGGTTGTTCATAAAGCTGCAAAGTGAAAAATGTTCTTTTTTTTAAAGATTTATTTTTATTTATTTGTGTATAGAAGAACTGGGGTATAGGCTACAGGTGTCTGTGGGGGTGCAAGAATACTCAACAGAGAGAGAGTGGGGATCAAAACAGGCAGATTTGGGCCTCCCTGGTAGCACAAGGGGTTAAGCACAGCACAATGAAGCTATCCAGAGCCACTGCAGCACGAGTTCAATACCCAGCCAGGGAGAATCCCATATGGCACAGCAGACCTCTCCTGCCTTGCCTGCTGCTCCCCTCAGCAGTGTACTTCGGTCGATCTGCCTGTTCTGCTCCCCACTCTGTCTCTGGTGAATCCTCCCACACCTCTGCCCTACACCCCAGCTTGTATGCATAAATAAATAAATCTTAAAACAAATTAATTATAAAAAAAAGGCAGATTTACTGAAATATACTGCTGAGGGGAGCAGCGGGTGACAGGAGTGGTCTGCTGCGCCATGTGAGTCAGTGGAGATCGAACTCATGCTGCAATGGCTGGCAATAGCTTGATAGTACTGAGACTAAACCCTGCGCCACCAGGGAGGCCCCAACGTGAAAATCTTCAAAAGAAGATTATTACAAAAGAGACAAGATAATAGTTGGAAGCTAGAGAGGGACATAGTAAGAGAGGTACTTTTACAATGGGAAAGAGTGAATCACAACTACAAGATGACATAAGAGATCAGAGAGGTGAAAAAGGCTGAAAGATAGGAGACAATACAAAAAAAGGGAGACACACAAAACAAAATGAAAGACATGACATCAGTTCAGTTTAGACAAAAGAAAGGATCATTCATGGTCCATTTATATATGTAAATGTTTTTATAGTGACATGTTATATGGCAGGTGATAACTTACAGCCTTCCTTTCATTAAGAGAATATGTCATTTACTGAAATAAAATGGGATTGAACAGAGAAATGGCAAAAAATAACTGAGCACATCAGTCCATTCACTCAATAAATGCAGTGAGTACTGTGTAGTAGACATACTGTCAACAGCAACATAATGGTGAAGACCAAAAGCCAACCTGACTTTACAACCACAATTTAGTGGGGGAAAACCAAGTAAAACTTCAACTGTTATGTAGGTGATAGAACAGAAGCAGGAGGTTTAGAAGGAGTTCTGTGACCCACTGTTGACACATCTAACTTAGGTTTTAGGGCATTTACAGGAGCATCACCCTCTACCTTAATCTCCCCATTCTATTTCTTACTCCCCATCAGCAGAGTATCAAGATGGCACTAGTGCCAAGGGATAAAAGTTTGAAAGCACATGTTTGAAGTACTGCATTTCTATGAATGTGATTTTCACTGTTACATACGAATAAGAGCAGAGCTGGAAGATGGGTTTGTCCCAGACACTGGTGAACTTCCATTTGGATTCTAGCATGCCATGGTGCAAAAGATTTGAGCTGCCTAAGAGACATTGGGAAAATAAGAAAGATCAAGAGGAAACTGAGGTTTGCAAAAAATACAAAGAGGCAAGAAAATCGTGCTTTCGAGGTCAATATGTGCAGAAGGCAAACGTTTTAGAGAACTAGAAAGATAAGGAATTGAAGACAAAGAGGAGAGGAAATCTGCAACTTAAATATCTGAAGTAAACTAATCACGAAGATGCCATGAGCCCTGGAAGGGCAGTAAGTGTGGGTGGCTGAACGAGAACAGGAATACATCTTACTGAGAAACCCGTAAGCTGTAAAGACAGGCTATTGAATGGATTTTTCAGAAAGGCACTGAAGTCACCAAGAATAACCACAGAGGGAAGACACCCAGATAGCCCCTAAACAGCCTTCCATAAAATGCAGATGCTTCTCTGCAAAGTAGGCAATTTTGAAATAAGGAGAGATTTATGGCTTCCTGGCACGAATCTCAGAGTGAAGCACTGACTTGGGAAGCAGCCACGCAGAGTCAGGAGAATGCCAACCTCACCTGGCACAGGTACACAAAGCCTCAGATAATTTAGATCCTCCCTTCAATGCACTCTCAGTGGAGAAAATGAGTATGAATTCCTGAGGGACTCTATACCTTTTTATGTTCCAGATGTTGGAAAAGACTAATCCTATCATTTAAAAGCTCTGTTAGATGCCAGTTATTTCTCTTCAGTACTTGGAAGTTTTAGTCTTTTTCTCATGGACCACAAAGACCTGAGTGTTCCAGACTGTACAAATCATCAATACATGCCTTTACCGACCTCAGTTTCAGAAATCCTTTATATTATTATTATGTTATTTAATGCAATGTCTTATAAACCCCTCCACCCTCCCAACACACACTGCAATGCCCCTGAATATATATTTAAATTATCAGTGATTTGTCACTTACACATTTTACCCTTTATTGAAGCTCTCTTGCTTTTTCTCTCTGTTCCTATGAAATATAGCCATTGACAGATATCCAGTTTAGGTCAAAGACTAGACTTTACTTCCAGTCAAGACTTAAACCCCCTTTCCCTACAATTCTTCCATATTACCTCCAGCTTAAATAGCTTAAACATTTTTCTCTTACCACTTTGTTAGAATATAAAGATAAGACTTGCATGATACAACCCTACTCAAAGAAAAGGTCAAAAAAAACTTTAAAACAGCTCAAAGCTCTTCTATTTTGCTAACATCAAACACACATCTTTAGATCTGTCTTCTTTCATTCATTTCCCTCTTTCATTAAATGCCTTTAGTTAACTTCATAGCCACTCTCAGCTATGCATATTTTCCCATTGCCAGAAGAGAATTTCCCAACTAACCCAAGTGCAACTTCTCAATCTATACCCTTCTCCCATCCTGCCTTTTTTCCCACTGTGCTGAGCTGGCAATACTAAAGAGCAAATCACTAGAGTTGACCACTCACAGTACCTTTACGGAGAATAAGAATGGGGACCAAACTGGGCTGGGAAGGACAGAATCCTTATTAGCAAACAGAGAGAGAGGGAGCCTTGGGAACCACATACATTAATAATGTTTATCCCCCAAAGGAAAAACCTCTATAAAATAGATTGTATTACACTTGCATATAGCAATACTTTAACTATAACTTCAGTTTAAGTATCTTAAGCTTATCCATGATAGGAACCTAAGGGAATAAACTTAATGAACCAATATTTAAAAGCTCTTTGCACTTGTGTCTTTTGGGTTAGCCACTGACTTCAGAATGCTATTGAAAATACATATCTTCCTCATATTGGATTTCATGATTCCTTATAGACACATCTCTATATTGGGTGCCAGTAAGTCCACGAAAGTTAAACATATATTTTTAACCAGGCTTAATTTTCTCAAGTTTAATTCCAATATTTAATGATATAAAATATATATAATTAGCTGGCCCTGGTGTGTAGTATGGAGCAAGTATTACCTAGATGCTGTTTCACTTTCCTCTTTTCTCATAATGAGATAATGGCTCGATTTTAAAAATATCGTAGGTAAAAAATTAAACTCTTGTTTAACTATTACCAATAGTCTAGGAAATACAATATCCTTCCCTTGTTGGTTGAATATTAAGACATCCCAAATTATATGTATTATATTTGTTTCAGGAAAACTACTTTTCACCAAGGAATTTTTTTTTTTAAGTTTGTGCCCCCAAATAACTGGAAAAATCTCAAAGTGTTGCCAAACAGAAGTGGACATTTAATAAACACCTCGGCTATAATAGGCACAGAAATTCATTTGAAAGCTGTATTCCTTTGGGTTTTATAAATTTAAGCTTTGGTCAAATCAGATCACCAGAAGTCGACAAACTTGAACTATATTGCCTTTGTCCTTAACAAAATTGCCTTCTTTGAAATAAGTTTTGAGGTCATACTCATTTTTTTTTTTAATGAAAGAAGAATACAACAAATAACTCCATGAAATCCATTGTAGTTTAATGCAACAATATTGTGGAGAACGATCGTAATTCAGTGGCCATATATAGTATTTCAGGAAAAGCACTTATATCACAATGTGATATTGAGAATTCCTCATAATAAGTTTCTTAAAATTAAAGTCAGAAAAGTTTAAATGATATTACCTTTTAGGGAAACTAAACCTAAAACTATCATTACTACTCATTTTTGGACTAAATACAGGTATTTCTCTTCATCTTGGCTGTGAGTTTCTATCTACATACAACTTTGCTGGACTGATAATTACATGGCTATTTTCATTTACTTTTTGTTGGACACTGTGTGTCTATGTTGCCATCGCTTTTTTTTTTTATAAAGCAATATAGACTTTTTATAATTGATGAAACATTTAAGCCTTTTCTATGTACAGAAACCATTTTGAATGATATCATTTTAGTCAGTAAGCATGTGGCAGAGTGAATTCAACTTGTTTAAGATGCATCACATTGAAGTATGCTTTATTCATGCATTTGGCAGGTGACACAAAATCAGTAACATAAAATATCAATATCTTGTTCAGCTAAATAGGAAAATGTTTAGCTTTCACTCACTTTTTCCTATCCCTGAGAACTTAGAGGTATTGGTAGAAATCATCTGGACCTCATTTGAGGTCCTCAAAGTCTACCCAAATTCACATATTTTTGTAGAAGTAAAACACTTCTGATATAACTAATTTGACTCTCTAATTTATATTTATTCATAATTAAAAATAATTAATGTGTTATCCTTTGTAATGTTCCATTAAAAAAATGAAAGGCATTACCCAGAGGGTTCCATAGTCAATTCAATTAGCAATAAAGGTATCCATAGAATTTGATGTATATAAAGAACGGAGCAACCCTGAAAAGTGTCAAAACAAGTACCTACCCCACTACTCCAAAGTCAAGGATAGACAGGAAAACTTCTGGCAAAAATAACATATGTTTAAGTGCAGTGGTGCAGACAGCCTGGGCCATAGGTACCGCAGGAAGCTTGACGTGGTTAGGAAAACATGTGCAAGATGGGTACCATTGGTGGGTGAGCCTGGAGAGGAGCTCAGAATTTATTTGCATTTCAGACTTCAGAGGCTAAAATTTATATATGGTGGGAAATGAAAAATTGTCCCCAGAGGAGTATTAATCAGACCTGTATTTTAAGAATGTTAATGAAAGAATGAATTGAGTAACCTGGCACTAGTGAGTGTGAAAACCAGAGATTATAAAATTAAAGAAAAAGAATTGTCAGTGAAATCAATGAAATTATGTAGAAAGTATAATAATGGTAGGAATACCAGGTGATTCACTAAGAAGAAATTCTAAAATAAAAGATTTCCTTTAGGGGTTTTTGAGTTTGAGAATGATATAGCCAAGCCAAGATTTTTAGCAAACAATTATAGAGATAGGCCTGTAATTGACAAAAGAACTAAAGGCACAGGTTTGGAGGCATCATTTGCTATAAATGTGAATGAAAGAGTAGACGTGAGAGAAAATAGAACTGACAGCAGAACCCTATGGTGTACTATAAAGAGAAAATATTAAAAGAATGTAATAAATATCTGTCTGAGAGGTAGAGAGAAAGCTAGGGGAGAGCTATATCATAGAAATTAACAAGAAAGCTTTTTTCTTTAAAGGTTTGATTAACAGAATATGAAATTTGGCAGCCAAATCAGTTTAAATAAAAATGAGAAATTACTCAATGGATTAAACAACCCCGTGGTCATTGGTGTCTAACAAATATAGAAAGAGAAGGGTTATGATGTGGAAAGATTGTAATAGGGAAGTATAATTTGAACAAATAGACCTAATAAATACCATTCACCTCTTAAAGAGAATTTGCTTAAAAAAAGAGGTAGCATGGCGATAGAAAGACATGTAGATTTGACATTAAGTATTGGATTCAGCTTCTTAATAAAATATAAAAAAAAAGAGCTTATGACAAAGCACAGAGGCAAGTGGAGAATTGATAGATCATATAAAGAGAGGAGTTGATATCTCTGGAAATAAATGAGAAAAACCTTCTATATGGTAAGAAGACAGGCAAAGAACATTGAAATGCTTTGATGCTTGGTTTTGTTCATAGAAATAAAAGAACAATTGCTGTTGCAAAGGGGTAAAAGGCAGGAGACTTACCAGTTAAATGATAGACACTGGGATTAAAATGACTGAGTTACAAAGCAGCCATAGACAGTTTACCTGGGAGGGCTTATAAATATGCATATAGATATTACAGTTATGGATATGGATACGATTTAAAAGCGGATCTTGTTGAATTAAGGAAGTAAGAATCTGGCAAGATAAAGACTGGAATGAATCATATCTGTGAGCATTTAAATCACATGGTGATAGCAGATGTATGTATCATGACAAATACTTGCAAGATGATCAATGTAAAGAAATGCCAGAAAGTTATAATTAAAGTGATATGCTAGAAGAAGGGACTTTGAAGTTGAAAGCATTAGGTGATGAGTGTGTGGGAACTGATCCAAAAAGCATGATTATGAAATGCATGTAACAGTCAGAGAATTACAATTGTTAGGAAAAGATGAGGCCAGAGAATTGAATGACAACTACATAGGGCACTGGGGATTCAAGGATTGTGCTAGGTGTGTGTCAACAAAGATTGAGAACCTGATGGCCAGGTCTTTAATGAGTATTGAAGAGTGGCAGAAACCCAAGTAAGGAGAGGTAGATGATGGTATACCTTCACAGCATTTTCGTGGACAGGAGACTGAATTAGTGTGGGTTAGAGAATGGCAGAACGAAAAAGCTGAATGATAAACCACAATGACATCATGGAAAACTGAATCTTTGGGATGATCCTCCTGGTTACTGCAAATGGGCACTCTTTAAGGTGAAGGATTTTTGTTTGAGTATGAAAGTACAGAAAACAGTCTATGAAGGAATGAGATTAGAAGGGAGAGAAAATATTAGAGCTAGAATAGCAAATATGATTCAAGGCAAGGAAAGGATAGGACACTATGGGGGGAAAAGGGTGTGAAATAGAGAATACTTTTGATTGATGAAAAGAGTTTTCATCACTGTTCATTACAATATTCACTATATTAAGCATAATGTCTAACAATTGCATAGTATATACCATATGCTGGACACTGTTCTCAGTACTTTACATATGTTAACTAATTTAATTCTCACACTAATCCCATGAAGTCAGAATATTTTACAGAAAGTTCAAGAAACTTAACAAGATCACAGCTAATAATTATGAAATCAGCACTCAAGCAAATACTATGGTTCCAACTGTGATTGAAATATTAATAAGTCTCCTGAATTGCTTCTTTAGTGACAGGAATATCAATATTCTGAGCTCAGGATGAAGGTATTTTACTACTTTCTGAGACTCAAAGCAGAAAGGCTCAAACTGTTTTTGACCTGAATCTTTGCTAGAGGGAAATAAAAGAAACTGATAAAGACTATTCATCACCCCAAAGTATTTCATTTATTTCTCCTTGCATAGGGGATTATAATTATTCTTTGCAAATTATAACTTTCTCTTTCTGTCATCCTATCTATCATCCACCCACCCATCTACCCATCTACCCTCCTTCTTATCATCATTATCTATCTATATTTATCTATCATCCACCTACCTATCTATTTATTTTTATATCAAATTCAGCATTCTTTACTACTCCCAAATATCTGTGGGATTTTAGGAAGTGGGATATTAAGTCAAATCTGTAGGTTCACACCTTAATAAACTTTATAAAGAACTATTCATTGTTCTTTTTCCTTTTTCTGGTCATGGAAAAAAGTTTTCACCTCAATATTAGAACTCTCTCCTCACATTTTCCCCTGAGTGACATATGTAGTGCCTTGTCAATTCATGTATTTAACAATTTGAATGTGAAAGAAACAATGTAAGTCAATTAAATAAAAAATATAGAGAAATGAACTATAACGAGCATAATTTCAAGCACTTGCTGCTTTATAAGACACATTGTTTATTTAATTTCACATGTATATGTGACAAGCATTTTCTAAAATTTTTACTTAGTGTTCTCATTTTGTAAAAGATTAATATTGGAACAAAATATTTTGGGCTTTTGCCTTAAACATGATCACTAATTAGACTCAGGTAGCTTATAATGCATGCTTAGTTTCATTGATTGGTTTTAAAAGTTTATTGAAATGTCACACACTTCACCCCCGAAAAATTGAATACACATTTTTCTCAAGTGCACATGGAACATACTCCAGGATTGATCACATATTAGGACACAAAACAAACCTCAACAGATACACTAAGATCAAAATCGTACCAGCCTTCTTCTCCGATCATAAAGGAGTCAAACTGGAAATAAATCATAGAAAGGGACAAAGAAACCTCCTTACCTCATGGAGACTGAAACCCACATTACTGGAAAACCAATGGATCAATGAAGAGATCAAAGAAGAAATTAAAAAATACCTGGAACTGAATGACAATGAGGACACAACTTTCCAGAACGTCTGGGACACAGCAAAAGCAGTAATAAGAGGAAAATATATAGCATTACAAGCTCACATCAAGAAA
>PVIJ01001656.1:0-189535 GCA_004024925.1 Scalopus aquaticus
CCTTATAGTCCTGTTATAAGTGAAACCATTCGATATTTTTCTTTTTCTTTCTGGCTTATTTCACTGAGTATGATCCCCTCTAATTCCATCCATGTTGCTGCAAATTGCATGTGTTTATCTTCTTTGAATGCTGAATAGTATTCCATTGTGTATATGTACCACATCTTCTTGATCCAATCATCTATTTTTGGACATCTGGCTTGCTTCCATACCTTTGCTATTGTGAACAGTGCCACAATGAACATATGGGTGCAAGTATCCTTTCCGGATTAGTGTTTTTGTGTCCTTTGGGTAGATTCCCAAAAGTGGTATTGCTGGGTCATATGGAAGCTCCATGTTGAGCAGTTTGAGGAATCGCCATACAGCTTTCCATAGTGGTTGGACCAGTTCACAGTCCCACCAGCAGTGTAGAAGAGTTCCTTTTTCTCCACATCCTTTCCAGCATTTGTTGTTGCCCGTATTTTTAATGTGTGCTGTCCTCACAGGTGTGCGGTGGTATCTCATAGTGGTTTTGATTTGCATTTCCTTGTTATAAGTGATGTTGAGCATTTTTTCATGTATCTGTTGGCCATTTGCTTTTCTTTGGAGAAGCGCCTTTTTAACTCTTCTGCCCATTTTTTGACTGGGTTATTGGCTTTGTTTTTGTTGAGTTGTGTGAGTTCCTTGTTAAAGTGTTTTTTAATGGAAGATTTGGTAACAACATGGAAAAGGGGCTAGAGGAAAAAGGGTTGGAAAAGGAAATCACTAAGGAAGCAAATCAATAATAGGTAGAAGGCAAAGGTGGAAAGTAAGGCAGCTGTGGTGGGGAAGGAGTGGGGGCCACAGTCACAAGTGAAGAACTAAGGGGGAGGAGTCGGAGGTGACTTCAGTCTCTCTGTCTTGCCAGGAACCAGTGAGACTCACGGAACATTCCTGGTTCTTTAGTTCTCACTTTGTAGTTTCTTATAATTGTCATCCAGCAACAGATTCATTGCAGAAAGTTTATTTCACCTAGCAAAGAGTTCTCTGAGACATTTCTAGGAGACTTAGTGTTTATGGATTATTATTGATAAAGAAGATAAGACAGCAATTGGGGCAGGTCACCACTGGTTTAAATCTTATGAAGTGAAAACAGTTTAAGATATGATAAAACAAGTAATGAGAAAAAAATAGGAATTACCATTATTAAAATCTCTGAGATGGTTTTTCAGGAACTTGTTATATGTTGAGGATTAAACACAAGGATATATGCTGTATCAATCAGATGGGACAGTTACTATAATGTTTGTGGTAAATTACGATAGACTTATTTTCCATAACTGTCGGTGATTTAAGTTGTAGCAGATTGATTTGCCCTTGTTTTCATGGAATCAAATATACTTTACTTCTCAAAACTAATCAGCATAGAAATTACCCTACGATAGGGATATAAAGTACCTTATTCCCTCCTTTTGTATTATAGTCCTACTACTCTTTCCTCTAAGAAATGTTTCTCAGGACAAAATACTTTTTTTTTTTGGACCAACCTTTGAGAAGTAAATAACAGAAGTGACAGTTCCTGTCCGTCATAGGTCTTGCAATCTGATAAACTTTTTATCAGATCTCCTTGAATTTATTTTTGCAGTTTTTGAGGACTTAAATTTCTGTTTAATTAAAGTGTTCCTTCATTAACTTTCTATTTGCAGGTAGGCTAACCCCATTTGTAATGTTTTTCCTGATAAATTTATTTAAAATGAGTATAGCAATATGCTAGTCTGAGATGCTTACTACCCATGTGCAAACAGAAAAAGCAGCCTTGTTCTGAGGAGCCCTCTCATATTTGCTATTTATATCTTTCTCACCCTAGTTCCTCTCTACCTCCCCCCCACTTTTTTTTTTTTTTAAACTAGAGTGACTGCCCTGATTCAGTTTTGGTGCTTTCTAATCTAACATGCCTAGGTCATAGGAAGGCCTTTGGTAAAGTCTTATCACATGAAAATGGATAATGCCCAAAGGGTGATGGTAATTATTGGGTTAGTGAGGAATATGGACTGTGCTGTTTAATAGGCCCCGCTTTTCACTCTTCCCGATTCAGTTCTTTTGCTGTATGAGCTTGGCTCAAGATACAGAACTTCTCTGAGCCTAGTTTTGTCTCCTCCTTTGTTTTTCTACCAAATGAAGAATCAAAGTATGATCTTTGCAGAGTTTCTGCAAGAAGTGAATGACATGACGTGTGTACATTGCTTAGCATGGTTCCTGACACATAGTAAGCATTTAATGAATGTTAGCTAATACTTACCTTCTTGAACAAAAACTAAGAGAAGCAAGAGTGTCAAAATTATGGATCATAAAATGTAGGGTAGACAACTTAATTAGATGACAGTGAATTTCAGAAAGACCTCTACTTTGCGAGTTTAATGCCAGATTTCAGAAACATGAAATCCTACAATCTTGAGTTTTGAGTCTTTGAAAAATTCGTAATACAGGAAGGGAGAATTCGTAATACAGAAGGGTTTTTTATACTAGCTGCTGCTGAGTTTGTCCGTTGACAAAGTCAACCCATGATCAAGTGGTGCACATGGAGTAACAGTCTTATAGTTGTCATTGGTGAATGCAGGGAAGTAATGACTTTTATTCTGGAGTCCACCTTTAAAAAGGGACACTGGTAAATGAAGCATGCTTAGATGAAGGCAGTAACTTGAGGAACTTGATCATTATTTATCCTGAAGAAGTGAAGACTCACAGGTAGGAGATTTTTAATAGCCACCTTCAGTAGTCCTTCAGCTCCCTGAAGGCCTGCGATGTGGAAGAGTCTACTCTGTGGGGTCCAGCAGGTAGCTCTTCATTGGCTCTGGAGCTGGGGGTCAGGCTTCAGGTCCCGCTTGGGATCTTGAGGCATGATTTTTGTGGCATCACTTAACCTCTCCGAGCCTCAGTTTCCTCAACCATACAAAACGGTAAAATGAGTCTGTATGGAAGTGAGGAGGTGTAACTTGATGTGTGTGAAAAAGCAATTCAAATGTATTGCCATCTTGGCCTCGCCTGTGCTGGGGAGGTGCTGAGTCAGCTCTTGGGAAGGAAGTAGTCAGCTCTACTGAAGGAGCTCTTCAGTAGGGGGCAGTCTTTCCTGTCCAGCCAGAGAGACCCACCAGGGCATGTTAGACAGCTTTGTATGGAGTGGAAATCTGTAAACTGTTTTGAGAGAAATTACGCCGTCCACACGGTGAACACAGGTACACTTTGTCATTCCCGGCCTCGGTGCTGTCCCTGCACACATCCTGTGCTCGGTGGTATTTGTTCAGGAGTGGATGGAAGTTCCCTCTAACACTGTCTGTTCTTTGTGTTTAGCAACACTAAGGATGACCCCCCTCATCTCTTAAACCTTGTTTTTAATATGTTCATAAGGTATGCTCAGTTGTATTGATCCTTAGGCTGGGTATTTTGACACTAAAGTGAAGCAGCCACCCCCTTGTTCTTTCTATTCATTATCTTGACTAAACCCACAGGGACTGTTGAAATGCTTTCCAGTGTGAGACATCCTGAGAGTAGTTTTTCCTTAGGCTTGGCCATTTCTCTTTCTGCTACTTTCTCAGTCCTTTAATTTCTGCAGTTCTATTAAAAACAGGATGCCTTGTGCCTGGACTATTCCATGAGAATTGGGAATGTGTTTCCAAACCTCCGGGGAAGGAGTTTAGGGGTTAGAGATACCACATTATTGTACTGTTTGAATTCGTCAACCATCTGCTTAATTAATTTCTTTTTTGTTTTTAAAGATTTGTTTATTTACGCATACAAGCCAGGAAACAGACCAGAGGTGTGGGGCGGCTAGAGGGTTCACCAGAGACAGAGTGAGGAGCAGAACAGGTGGATCTACAGAAACACACTGCTGAGGGGAGCAGCAGGCGAGGCAGGGGAGATCTGCCAGGCCATGTGAGAATCTCCCCCACTGGGAGTCAAACTTGCATCGCAGCTGCCAACAGCTCCACAGTGCAGAGCTTAACCGCTGCACTGCCAGGGAGGCCCCTCATTAATTTCTTTTATCATAAGTTTTGTTTAGATGAGATGGCTCAATAAGTCAATATTCAGTCAATACTAACTGAAGTGGAAGGTTTGTCCTAAGGAATATTGCAAAGTACACAGAGCTAACAGTAAAATAGCCTGCATTTACTAAGAGACTACTGTATTTAAAACATTTTGGATGCTTTATTTATCTTCTTCTTTAATTTTCTCAGCAATCACCTGAGGTTTAAACCTCACTTCCTTTTGTCTTTGTTGCCACAGATTCATGCCAGGGCTTTGATCTTGAACCAGAAGTCAAAGCCAGGCTTTGGGTCTCAGCCTCCGTGCTATAGCTAGGACTTGGGCACGGCCAAGTCTTTAGAGACCAGAGAGAAATGACAGTCACCAAAATTATGTTGGCTGGGAAATGCTGCTGTAAATTGTTTGCTGCCTTGAATTCACTGTTTCTTTCTAGTCTACCATGGACTCATAGGAAGAAATGTGCAAGAAGGAGGGAGAAAAAGGATGTATATCAAATAAAAGATAGACTTGATCTTAAAGGTTTAGGGACCTTATAATAAGTAGCCAAAAGAGGTCTGTAGATTTGTTTTTATTTATTTTTAAAAAGATTTATTTATTTATGCTTACAAGAGCTGGGATGTAGGCCAAAAGTGTGAGGGGCGGGGTGTGAGGGGATTCACCAGAGACAGAATGGGGAGCAGGCAAGCAGATTGACTAAAATACGCTGCTGAGGGGAGCATCAGGTGAGGCAGGAGAGGTCTGCTGTGCCACGTGGGTTAGCTCCCTGGCAGGATAGAACTCGTGTCTGCTGATAGCTTCATAGTGCTGAGACTTAACCCCTTGCGCCATCAGGGAGGCCCTACATTTTTTTTTAAATGACATTTGTCCATAACCTGGGGTTCCAAGTGCTTTGGTGACTGGTAAAACTGTATGGTATCTAGAGATTGATTTCTGTGATTTTACAAATTTTGATTCTTCACAGAATTTACTTCAAGCAGTATTTTGAGTGATTACTTTTCCACAGTAGTTTATAGAATGTTAATTACTTGTTCAAGGGAAATGTTGATCTATATAATGAAAGGTGGACTCCCATTACTCTGGACTAGAACTTTTCAGGCCAATCAGTAAGTCTCTCACTTTCTCTTAAAAGAAAATAATGTTTAGGGTGGTGCAGTGGTTGAGCGCTGCGCTGTGGAGCTGTCGGCGGCGCCTGATGCGAGTTCGACGCCCAGCCGGGGACAATCCCACATGGCGCAGCAGACCTCTCCTGCCTCGCCCGCTGCTCCTCTCAGCAGTGTATTTCTGAACTGCCTGTTCTGCTCCCCACTCTGTCTCTGGTGAACCCTCTCGCCACCCCACGCCTCTGGCCTGTGCCCCAGCTTGTAGGTATAAATAAATAAATCTTTTAAAAAAAAAGATGATAATGTTCAGGGGAATCCCTTTAGACTGGGAACTGATTTTTCAGCTCTCCAAAACTTTTGCATGAAGCGAGTTAGCTTATTTGTAGTGGTTCAGGGACTGTAGCTTGTACCTTCCATGCTAATTTTACGTGACACCTGAGGTCAATTTCAAATGACTCAGTCTTTTGACCCAGAGCAAATGATTCAGTCTCTTTGAGCATCAGTGTCCTTATCTTGAAATTACGTTTAATAATACCCAATTCACAGTGAAGATGTAGCTCTTTCTCCTCTGTTCATTCCCAGTGTTTTTGTTTGAGCACTTGAACTCTAAATCAGTTTCCCTCAATCAGCGGAACTGAGGGTATTTGTTTAGTCTCTTCCCCATCTGGTGAACATCTGGCAAGCTGGCAAGCACATATCTTTCAAGACAGCTCACATTTGCCCCCTCACCTGTTAAAATTTCCTGCCCCCTTGGGCAGTGTTAGCCTTCCTTCTTGCTTCAAAGTATTTTGCCCCCCTACCTGGCATGTAGTAAATGCTCAGTAAACTTTTGCCAGGTGAGTTTGGGCATTTGCATGGGCAGTGGGGGTGGGCTGGGGTGGGTGGATTTATAAAGCGTTTTACTGAATCTTGCAGTCTTGTGAGTTTACCTTAGTGCTTTGGTCTCAAGTTAGTGAAAACAGCTGGAGAGTTAAGGAGATAATGGTCACTTAACACTGTGGTTCTAAGGGCAGCATTCAGCATTGAGACTAATTACATTTGTCGAGTGGTGTTTCCTAGTCTGTAATGATCATAAAAACAGGTCTTTTGGTAGTGCTTATTGTAGATCAAGTCCTGTGCTGATCATTTTATGTACATTTACTCATTTAGTCCTCATAGCAGTTTTACGAGTCAGATACTGTTATTGTACCCATTATACAGAAGAGGAAACTTGAGGCTCTAAACAGGCATTTGCCACAGATTACAAGCAAACCAGATCTGAATGTAGTCTGACTGCAGAGCTGGCTTTTGAGTTGTGTTATTATACAACTTCTCTCTTTTGTATTATTCTAAGAAAATCTTATAGGTGGGAAAAGTGATTATAAAGGTCATTATTTCATGAAAAATCTCCCCATGTTTATGAAAGCCTGTTGCTTACTAGTTTGTGTCATATCCTGTTACACACTTCATTATTATTCCTGGTGGGAGGCAGTTATATAATGTGGATTCAGTTTTAATTTTACCACACTAATGTCTGTGTAGAGGAATTATTATGACTAAATACAGTGTAGTGAGAAGTAACCAAGTTTCTATTAAATATTGCTCAAGCAGTGAGTAAGTCATTAAATTCAACTCCTGGTGAATATATAATGGTTGCTTAATACTAAGCTGCCAGGGAAAACATACACACACACACCCACTCAGAGAAGTAGGTGTGCTATGGATATATGCTGCTTGAGATAGTTGGAGCTAGATTTTTGAAGAGAAAGGGTTTTTTAGGGTGTGGGCAGAGTAAGGGAAAGCTGGTCTGATTTATACTATCACTTACTTTGAGTTTATCCAAAAAAGAAGAAATTGCTTGTTTACAAAGTATAGAAGAATGATGATTTAATTAAAAAAAGATTAGGAAATACTTCCTTTCTGTTCCAGAAAGTAAAATCTCTCTCCTGCATGTCCCATCTGTTCTAGGAAATTTAAAATACAATCAGGTGATTCCCTGTGTTCTTTCCTTCCTTCCTCCTTGCCAAATGGACATATGTACTTTATAGCATTAAATATTTATCAGATCCTTTTGGGTGTATGATTCACATTCGGTTGGAGCCAGCAGCCACATAAGAACAGTAAATGACGGCTTTGTCTTGGTCTGGTGTATTACTAGTAAAATGCACAGGGTTGAATTTAATCAACATGTAATTGGTATTGTTCCTATTCAGACATGCATGCACATGCCTTATAGAACAAAAAACACCTGATTCTGCAGTTTTTATTGGTTTAGGACAAAATTTCAGGAAACGACTTGGCTGTGGGTCCAAGCCGTGCATTGTAACCCGGGACAGAAAGTCGGAGGGGATAAGCAGCTGAAATTTGTCTTGAGGGTGTGGCTCCCTACACATATACACGTTGTCCTGGTTATAAAAGTAAAGGAGTTTCATGGACCCATAAGGCATGAAGCATTTGGTTCTACTCTGGAGATTAGGGAGGATTCAGAACCTTGTGGCTGAGGTCAGAGGGTACAGCTGAGCAAAGCAAAAAGACACGGGAGTGCTGAGAGATTGCATGGAGATGTGTGTAGACTTGCTGGGGGAGAAAGAAAAGTCTTCATTTTCATGTCTGTTTGGCAAAAGACAGTTCTACTCAAGACCTGGGGATGATGGGGGAGCTTACTTGGCTGTGGGTACTGTGGCCTACCCTCTACCCTCCCCCACACCTGTTTCAGCTGCGCTCCCCAAATCTCAGTGCCAGTGAGGGAACAGAGATCCTTTCTAGTGTATGCCTTATGCTGCAGCCACAGGGAGGGCAATTCTGGCTAGGGAGGAGCCCTATGTGGAATATCAAGCGCCTGTCTCGTTTACCTTCCACTTATGCTGAACTGTCACTGGTCTGGAATGAAAGCTTGATTGGTTTGTTGACCAGGCCAGCGGAGTCTTGGGAGAACCATAATAAAGAATCTACTGCTCCCCCATTTTTAACCTGTGGTCTAGAAAACGGCATTATGTCAAGCAAATACGGTGTGATTAGGCCCTAAACAATGTCGGGACTCACCCTGGATAAACCCCCTGTGTGCATGCTGTGCCGTGTAGCAGCAGTTGCCACCCTGCGACAGGTTTGCTAACTCATCTTTTAGGCACACACAGAGAGGACTGGAATTTGTCTGATCTACGACTGTAAAAATAGCTAGTTCATCTCCTCTCCTCTTTCCCACTTCAGTCTTCTCATTTTGCCTCTTTCACGGTCAAGACAATGGGCGCTGCTTGTCACTGTGGGACTCTATGCTTGTTCCTGCTTCATCATCTTTCTTCTCACTGAAAGTTTCATGAATTTTGCTCTAAGCAGAATTGGATGATAGTCCTAAATCACCACTTCTGCTTCATGTTCATGTAACTTTAATGCCAATTTAAAATTTCAAAATGGGAGAATAGTAATAGTTACACTATTGCGACTAGTGTTTCGACATTGAGTAGGAGATGAGGTGTCTAATGGATAGTGCGGCTACTCAGATTGCTTAATTAGAGGTTTGCCTGGCTTTAGGGATGCCATGTAGGCCAACTGCATCCACTCAAACCCTTTTTATATCCTGTAAATATCAGTGCCTTTTAGTCTGAAAAGAAACCCTCCTTCAGTGATTATCATTTTTGTAAGTTTTGCCACTGAACAGGAAACAGAAAAAAAAACAGAAACCATCTGTAAAGGATGAGTATTTCTTTGGCCCTTCCTGATCCAAATAAACACTTTGAAAGTCGCTGAGGTACTGTTAGCAGTTTGCTGTGTTTATGACCAGGCTGGCGGGTACAGACAGGCAGAGATGAAGGAGGAAGGCTGTTTTACTGCAGCCTTACAGAAATAGCCTTTTATAATGTAAGTCGGAGATTATCTGTGCCCTGGGGACTTGATTTGCTGGAGCAGGGGTTGGGGGGGACAACTTTCAGCTAGCTGTTGTACTAATTTCTTGGAAGAGCTTTTCAGTGAGTGTGCCAGCTGTGTTCCACACTCTCGCGGTTACTGAGTTCCCCGTGTGACACTTCCCCATGGATTTATTGGCTTGTAAATCATTGTTCAAGTACAGCTTTTAGGTTCATTTGATTGACACAAGCAAGAGTTTCCATAACAAATAAATGTTCATCGAAGGACACATCAAAGAAATGTGATATAATATTCATTAATATTCCTAGACTCCCCACGCCTTGCTTGGCCGGTGAAGGGCAGTCCACTTGTGGGTGATGGAAATGGCTTTGACAGTGGCCTCCAATATTTCTGCACCACGAAGCCTTACAGGACCCTTGAACATCTCTACTGCCGCCCTGCATTTGCTTGCCTGGTAGTGAGTTCCTAGCTGCTGTTCTCATCTCTGTTTCTTCCAGTGCCCTTGACCTAGTACAGGTTTGACCTCTCAGCAGGTAGTGTTGTCTTCGTTGCTTTCCTTGCGTTCAGTGGCTCCTTGGCTGCTTGTATGGCCCCTCCGATTTTTGCCCTTTCCACTGTGGTCACTCTTCACTAGTGTTAGCACTTAGTAATTTTTTTTTTAATGTTGTTATTTATGTCTTTTACATTTTGTATTCCCCTTGGGTAACCCACCACCAATTCACCTGTGATCCATGATCCAAGATCCAAGATCCGTGATCTTTTCTACTCCATTTTGTGCCCTTCTCCTCCCCTCCCCTGGGCCCCCCCACCCCACCCGCTGAGTGTCTATCTCCTATTTGGTTTCCTTATAGTCCTGTTATAAGTGAAACCATTTGATATTTTTCTCTTTCTTTCTGGCTTATTTCACTGAGTATGATCCCCTCTAATTCCATCCATGTCACTGCAAATTGCATATGTTTATCTTCGTTGAATGCTGAATAGTATTCCATTGTGTATATGCACCACATCTTCTTGATCCAGTCATCTATTTTTGGACATCTGGCTTGCTTCCATACCTTTGCTATTGTAAACAATGCCACAGTGAACATATGGGTGCATGTATCCTTTTGGATTAGTGTTTTTATGTCCTTTGGGTAGATTCCCAAAAGTGGTATTGCTGGGTCGTATGGAAGCTCCATGTTGAGCAGTTTGAGGAATCGCCATACAGCTTTTGATAGTGGTTGGACCAGTTCGCATTCCCACCAGCAGTGTAGAAGAGTTCCTTTTTCTCCACATCCTTTCCAGCATTTGTTGTTGCCTGTATTTTAAATGCGTGCCATCCTCACAGGTGTGCGGTGGTATCTCATAGTGGTTTTAATTTGCATTTCCTTGATTATAAGTGATGTTGAACATTTTTTCATGTACCTGTTGGCCTTTTGCTTTTCTTCTTTGGAGAAGTGTCTTTTTAGCTCTTCTGCCCATTTTTTGACTGGGTTATTGGCTTTGTTTTTGTTGAGTTGTGTGAGTTCCTTGTAAATTTTTGTTATCTGTCCTTTATTGGATGTATTGTGTGCAAAGATCTTTTCCCAGTTGGTAGGGTGTCTGTTAGTTTTGGTTAATGTCTCTTTTGCTGTACAGAAGTTTTTTATTTTGATGTAATCCCATCTGTTTATCTTGCCTTTCACTTCCTTCACTTTGGGGGATGTGTCTTTCAAGATTTTGCTGAGATGTATGTCGTGTAGAGTTTTGCCAGTCTGAAGAAGAAGAAATTAAGAGATCCATCCCCTTCAAAATCGAAACCAAAAAAATCAAGTATCTGAATCTAACAAAAGACATAAAGAACTTATACAAAGAAAACTATAAAACATTGTTGAAAGAAATAGAAAAAGACACAAGAAGATGGAAAGGCATCCCTTGCTCATGGATTGGAAGGATTAACGTTATCAAAATGGCAATCCTACCAAAAGCAATTTACAGATTCAACGCTATTCCGATAAATATCTCAATGACATTCGTCAAAGAAATAGATCGACTACTGATGAAATTCATATGGAACCACAAAAAAACCTCTCATAGCTGAAGCCCTCCTAACTAAAAAGAAAGAAAACGGAGGAATTTCACTCCCTGGTTTCAGACTATAATACAAAGCCATAATAATTAAAACAGCATGGTACTGGAACAAAAACAGACACAAAGACCAATGGAACCGAATAGAATACCCAGAATTAAAACCACATATCTATGAACTAATCTTTGACAAAGGAGCAAAGAAAATGTAGTGGAACAAGGACAGTCTATTCAATAAATGGTGCTGGGAAAACTGGACAGCACATGCAAAAAAAATGAAGCTAGACTGCTACCTCACACCCTGCACAAAAGTCAACTCAAAATGGATAAAAGATCTGGATGTAAGACCTGAAACCATAAAATTTATAGAAGAAAACTTAGTAATTTCTTAAAGGAAGGAACTGAGTTCTTTTTTGTTATTAGTTTCCTCTTAGGGAATTTGGCAGAGTTTTTTCAAGAACGGGTTTGGTAGTATCTGAGTGGCATTGACCAGTGTCCTGCTTAGAACAGACCAGCAGGGGGCTGAGATGAAGTTCAGGGCCTTTGACTTTCTCTGCCCGCTTATTACCTGGATATTCATGGAGGAGTTGGAGCCCCTTTTTGCACAGGTACAGACTTCAGTTAAAAAGTCTGCGTTGGAAGCCTGGCTCTGCCACCTACCCGCTTCCTTTGGACCTGGAGCAAGTTACTTAAGCTAGTAATGGCTTCAGTTTTCTCAAATATGAAGTGGAGCCAGAACACTGATCTCTTAGTGTTGCTATGGGATGTGTAAATCAGGTGTGCTCAGTCCTGACTTGGCACTTAAGAAAGTTTGCATTAATTGTTAGCTACCGCTGTTATTATTTTTTTAAAGAATTTTTGTTTATGTATACAAGCTGGGGCACGGGGCGGCGAGAGGGTTCACCAGAGACAGAGTGGGGAGCAGAACAGGCAGATCAGAGATACACTGCTGAGGAGAGCAGCGGGCGAGGAAGGAGAGGTCTGCCGCACCATGTGGGATTCTCCCTGGCTGGGCGTCGAACCGGCATCGCCCGCAGCCAACAGCTCCACAGCGCAGTGCCCAACCGCTGCGCCACTGGGGAGGACCTGTTATTTTTTTTTTTTAAGATTTTATTTATACATACAAGCTGGGGTACAGGCCAGAGGCGTGGGGCAGTGAGAGGGCTCACCAGAGACAGAATGGGGAGCAGAACAGGCAGATCAGAAATACACTGCTGAGGGGAGCAGCGGGCGAGGCAGGAGAGGTCTACTGCGCCATGTGGGATTCTCCCCTGCTGGGTGTCAAACTCACATCACGTGCTGCCTACAGCTCCACAGCACAGCGCGTAACCGCTATGCCACCAGGGAGGCCCCGCTGTTATTATTATTATTATATATATTTTTTTTCATCGTTTCCTCTATTTTCCATGCTTTATTATCTGCATTGGGCTTGCAGAGATGTGGTGCATGGCCCTTCCCTCTCTGGATTTGTGATTGTGTGAATTTTAACATCTGTTATGGGAACCCCTCCTCACCCCACCCCACGTGCCAGTGCCATCCTTTCTCATATGGAGAAGGCACGATGAAAATATAATAGGCAAGAGTTTCTCACCTGTCTTCTTTCCATTTAAATCACTTGAATATCTGTGGCAGGTCTGTTTGCATTTTGGTGTAAGTCTGATTTTCAGAATTACGAAATATTGGCCATTTCAGAATACTGAAGGAGAGTCGCTGTGATTCGTTGTTGAACTCCAAGAGGTTCCCTGCTCCTTCAGTCCACTGCGTATGATCCTACTCTCAGAATTCTCCTACTCTTACCTGAAAAACCCCTTCCTAGAGATCCAGACCAAACTAAATCCCACCCCTCCCCACCCATATTCTAGTCTACAGCCAACTGTGTGTGTTTGCTCACCCCGCTTCACAGATTTATTGACCTTGGTACCCTGCCCTGGCTCTTCTTTCCACACCTTAAATCTTGAGTAGAACATGACAGGCTATACCTGCCAATCCTGGTATTTCTGAACACAAATCACATTTTTAAAAAGGGGTAATTATGGCAATAGGGATATGAGAACCAGAAAAACCAACAAAACAAAATCACAAAAACAATCTTAAAGTAGCTGTGGTGGCTTCCACTTGAATGTGAGTGTCCCACCACCTCTCTTCCAGGTGCCACATGGGCTTCTCTTCCCTTCCCGTATCGGTGTCTGGTCTCTCCAGCAACATTGACTTTAGCCCGAGTTTAGCTGCATCGGCATGGCTGCCAGGTGCGGTGTGATTCTCAGTTCTTTTCAGGACCAGCTTGGTGATCTCTTCTGGTGTTTTCCCTTTCTTGCCTCAGGCCACGCCACTCAGCACTTAATTCTTCAGCATGTCCCAACATCGAGGCCTCTAGAGTCTTAGCTGAGGCAGCCTGTTAGCTTCCGTGGGCCTCCAGAGAGTCCTCCCTCAGGCTTCATGCCATCCATTTCTGATCCAGCCATCTTTCGTTTTCTTCTTTGCAGGGAAGATCTCCCTGCCCTTGTGTTTGAAATTGCTGTCTGGTTCAAGCCTTACCTGCATTCATGAGGACTTGTTCTTGAGAATGTCATCCTGTTTATTTTATTTTGTAAACTCTTTCATAGCGTTGTTAGCATCAAAGACACATTTCTCTGTACTTTCAAAAATTAACTCATTTAATCCCAGAGATTGCCAACATTATATCAATTCTCATTGATTTAAGCCTTGACAAACTGCATTTTTTATACTCCCAAGATCTAGCCTCGTAGGTCCCCGAGTAGGTTTCTGTTAGTTTAAGGATGTCTCTAACTGTTGGATTTTTGGAAAAAGAGTTTATACTCTTAGTTTTCACTTAGTTTTTGCTCTTAGTCTTTATCCACTTCTTCAACCAGTTCCAGTATCATAATCCAGTATCCATAAAATAAACTTTCCGCCAGAAAAAATAAAAGCAGTAAAAACAGACCTTGATTTTCTCCTTGTAGCTAAATAACAAGGCTTATGTGAGGCCAGGAGTCTATTTGTTCATTTATTTTCATGGCAAAAAATTAAATTACAGGTTTGCTCCAGAATCACTAACCATTTTACTAAAATGTAATCATTTTACTAAAATGACAGAAAAATGGCTGTATACATAAATGGTAAACAATCATTTTTTTCCTGAACAGTCGAATACAGTTCAGCCATAAGGAAAGGTGGAATGTAAGCGTTTGCTGCAAAATGGAGGGAGCGCTAGGGAATTAGTAAAGCAAGTCAGAATGAGAGACAAATATTGGACATGTGCATAATGGAGGACTTGACGAATTAAAATACAAAAACTAGCAACATTAATAAACGTGAGGCGTCTGAGGTTAAGCGGGAGTCAAGAAGGGGACAAGGGGATGTAAGGGAAGGGGGTGGGGAGTAAAAGAAAATACCAATAAAGACAGGCCTACATGGTCAACAAAAAATAAGAGATTAATATAATTTTAGCAAACAGCAGCCGTCATTGTAGCAAGATGTAGGTCGGTACCAGCAATAGCTCATCAACATGTCGGCCTTTGTTGATACCAGGAAATTTTCCAAAACATCGACCTGTGTGATTGACAGTGTAAGAATTTTATGAATTGAATGGTTCTTTTAGATCTTTCTCACATGCCATTTTGCTTAAAATGTATTTAATTTTTGGGAAGGTAAATACAAATTTTGTCTTATATACTGTCCTTGTTCTCCTCAAAAAGTGAAAAAAAAATTGATATTGAGATGTTACATGCATCTTGTGAAATCTGGGTGTTATAAGCCACAGTTTTGTTTTTTTAAACATTAAAGATTTCATTATCCTCTATCTTTTCCTCATGTATTAAATTTTATGTTTAGAGATTGAAGAAAACATTGTAAAATCACTTTTAAGAATATAAGTTTGCTTCTCCAGCTAGTCACTTTTTATAAATCTAATACCCTGGGGGTATTTTAATTTTTTTAACATAAGCAGAGTTGTTTACTGACAGATATGAAACCCTTGTGGATCCTCTGACTCTGCTGATTCTCACTCTTGGTGACTTGTTTTCTTAGGGTTTGTAAAGCTTTTTGATTGTTTTTATTTTTGTGGCCCAAATCTGCTTAACAGTTATTTGGAGGCATGATTTTAGGCTTTACCAATTATTTGTAGGGATTATTTCAGACTTTAGAGGAAGTGTCTTCTCCAGAGGGGAGTGAGGGAGGACCTTGGGTATTGTCAGTGTGAGAACACCTCAGAGAGCTTAGGCCCCTGGAACCACTGAGGTGAGGGGAACCCAGACTAGAGGCCCAGGAGGCCTGACTTGTGGCCATTTTTTCAGACTGTTTTATGTCCCTTATCCCTCAGTCCTGCTCAGTGGCCATGATGAACCTCCCTCCCCTCTGGAGGAAGCGGGTGGGTTCGTTCCAGAGTGGGGGTATAGTGAAGAATGGGGTTCCAGGTGACTGGGAAAGAGTGTTTTTTGTTGCCAACTCTCTTCTCAGTTTTTACCTAGGTTTTACCCTGGTTGTTTCTTGTTCAGTGACATTCGTTTTCAAGGAGGTTTTTGTTTTTGTTTTTGTTTTTCGAGTTTATCCAGTTCTTTTTAGTTGCTTTCAGTAGGAGGGTTAGTACACATAACTGAACCTATGAGAGGTTGAAATTTTATTTGGTCTTTAACAATCCTGTAAGGTCCATGTGCAGATAAATGGGAGAACTGTTTTAATGGATGAGGGAACTGAGGCTGACAAAAGTGTGGTGATTGATTTAAGATCATACAGATAGTTGCCCAGTTTAGAACTTTGAATGAAGCTGGTATAGGTTGGAAGAAGTTTTCAAAAATATGTACCTTACGAAATCATTTAGATCACTAATACCGATTCTGTTGGTATAACTCTTTCCAGATATGACATTCTAAATGGAAAGTAATAATTACTTTCTTTTTCTTTTAGCTGAAGTGAGTAGTGAATACAGTATGGACAAGGCAATGATTGAATTTGCTATGATGGATCGGGAACTAAACCATTATGTAAAGGCTGTTCAGTCTGCGATAAATCATGTAAGTTTGCGGTAACTCATGTAAGTTTACACTATTCAGCTGGTTATATTTGGTTACAACTCACTGACCCACAAATAGAAACACAAAATCAGAATTCTCCTCTAACCTTTAATATTTCCTTATCCTTCCTGTAGAAGCTATTCATGTCTTCTTAATCAGGAAGTTCACAGAAGGAATCTTAAATAGTCTTAAATATTTTCCGAACGAGGCCACCTAAGTTTTAATTAGGATATTCCATCTATTTTAGGTTTTCTTGCATTTTTTTTATATTGAAGATGTTAGTTTAAGCCTCATTTCCAATGTGAGGCTTTTATAAAATGCTGAAAGTTGCCCAGAACTTGTTTTTGTTAATATATTTGCTAAAGCACACTCTGAGGCTAGGTTTCCTTACTAAGGCTCCAGCTTAACTCATGTGCATCTTTTGCAGAATTCACTGGAATCAGATAATAGGGAAGTGTTTTAGAGCGAGTTTAAAAATAAAGAAGGTTGGCATTTAGGTTTTTCCAGAAGCCAAACTTATCTTTGTTGACTCCAGCTGTCACAGGAACCACGCGTCAGGCAGCCAAGGTGGGAACATAGCAACATCCTTTTCAGCATGACTGTTGAGTAAGACATGAGCTCTACGATTGCAGTCATGTTTCTGAGAAGTCCTTTGTCCTCTGAGCAGCGGAAACTCCCCTTTGAGCCCATTCCACGTACCTGTGTAATAGCATGTCTTATACTTCTGGTTTCTTTATTTGACTTGTCTTTCTTATATCTATGGGAAAGTTCTAAAAATCGAATGTTTTACAAGATTGGCTACTATTCAGGGGAAGGTAAATATTAAAATAGAGAAGTACAGGGTTTTTTTTTTCCTTTTTTCTTTTTAAACATTTTTTTTCTCTTTAGTATTCAGCGTGTACTTAAGAACACACTGAGTGACTTAAGAATATCTGCTTCTATCCAAGTAATGAAGTCACTCAGCTTATCCAGCAGATGTTTTAACCATTGTGACCTGTAGTCCTGTTCATATTTCATCCATAGGAAAATAGCAGACTGACGTGATGCTTTGACATTGGAAAGGGCCTAGGCTAGAGGCTTTCAGCTCTAGCTGACTTCCTACAACCAGCCAGTCCCTACTCTAAGAGAGTCCAATTCCCTGATCCAGAGCAGGATTCAGGAACCAGTATTTTTTTTTTTTTAACCTCATGTACTAATGAATGTCCAGTGTTGAAAATCAATGATTTAAAAGAACAAGGCTGACCTTAAGAATGAAGTTTGCCAGACAGGTGAGAGTTGGGCCCATTATATAGATCATTCTTACTTTCACACTATGGTTCTATGGAGGTTATAGAAGAGGCCTTTCTGTCTTCAAATTTGATGCTGTGTAACTGTACAGTGTACATTGTTATAGATAAAAATCTAGATTTGTGGAGTTAGAGAAATTAATGTCAACTTTTTCCCTATTAAGCAGTAAGATTCACAGACACTTGAACTGTTTTTTACATAAAGAATTGAACTCTTAACTTTGAAAAAACTGAGTCACTTATTAAAAAGGTCAAAGACAAGGAAACCCTCATCCTCATCCACATTTAGCAGTTCCCAGTGTTTCTTTCATCTTCAGGCCTCACCCCACAACCCCACCCTACGAAAGGGGAAAGCTTATATTTTGAGTTTATCCTACTTTCTGGCCCTAACCTCACTCTAGATTATGGAACAACTTGGATTTAGTGATCCTGGTGCTTGGCAGAAGTGCTGGAGGAGACAACATACTGTTTTCTGACACAAAGTTGTGTAAGTAAGACCAAGAGTAGCAAATCATCATTTTATGATGTTTCTAAGACCCAAAACCATGTAGGGACATCGTGCGGCTATAACCAGGACTTTGGAGGAAATACTTTATACCTCATTATATCCTTTGTGATCTTTACGTCCTTGAGGTTATAGGCACTGCTATCTTACTGCTTGTTTTGCCGAGGGATAATCCTTGAAAGGGATGAGGATACTGTAGTTGTTAGGAAATAGAAATGGCCTAGGGATCAGAAACCCTTCCAATCCTACTCCTACTTTCTTAATTATCATCCTGGATTAAGAAATTTAACCTTTTGGAAACTCAGGATTTCCATCTATAAAATTCTTGGACTGCCTGTTTCACAAGGTTATTCTATGAATCAGACTAGACACTGTGTATCAGAACACTTTGACATTCATAAAATTTGATGGAGCTATAAGATAATATGTTTTGCAAATCCATATTTCCAAACATATTCCTTGGAAAGGAGGAGCAAAGTCCCTCTAGAAAACAAGTACTTTGCTTTGGTCACTTGATTCCAAGACTTTGAAATAAAACTTTTATTGACTTTGACCTGTCCTACTCTGGAATTCAGGAACCATGTAGGATTAAATATAAGCTAGTTAAAGTTACAGTGTGAGGTGTTTATGACCTCTAAAACAAAGAAATTGTTTTAAGTCAGATACTAAAAAGTGTGCAGCCAATAGGATCCCACAGGAGCCCCATTTAGCTTCTGCTCTGTCGCGGACCTTCAGAGCGCTGTGTTTCTGTCACTGGGCCATTTACCTAGATCCTCAGCCACCGTGTGGCTCTCTGCTTATGAATATCTATATAGCTCTTGTAAGCTAAAGAATTTTAACCAAAGTGCATTAGAGTTTATTGTTTAAATTAGTCGCTCTCTCCTACTCTCACCTTCACAGAACCCCTGAAAACGTTTTAGCTGTTTACTTTAGGGGTGGAACCTTAGAGGGGTGGGTCAGTTTGCTAGCAAGCACTGGGAGTCCTGCAGCATCCAGCCAAAGCCCTCAGATGACCTTTCTTTGTCCTTTGAGAAAACAGAGCTACTGTATTCATAGTGCCTGAAGATTTTATTTGGAATCAGTGTTTATTTCAGTGTTCTGGAACTTTGAAAAAAAATAAGACTTTGCCACAAAGTCTCGACCTTGTTGAGACTTTTGATGACTTAGTTTGTAGAGGGAATACTATGCAGTGAGCACTGAAATAATTGTCCAATAGTCTAGAAGTCTTTTATAAACCTTTTCAGGAGCAATGGCTTATATACCTGTTGCAACACTTTTAACAATTCATGTGGAAACACAAAGAGCGCTGTATGAACATTTGGAGACTTTCAGTCATGAGACCACACATGTGATGAAAGTGTTTTGAAACTGGCAAAATGCACACAGATAGGTGATGGACAGTTACTTCCTTTGTCACTGTTACTGCCAGAGAAAAGCTTTCCTCAGCTTCATGTTGAGAACAGAGTGATGTTCTAAATATGAGACTTTGGATAACTTAATGTCCCTCCCCTGGATGTCTAAGCTTTTTACTTTGAGTACATTGAAGAGCACGATCGGCTGGCTCTTTGTTCTGAAATGTTCATTTGATAAATATTTACTGGTAAATAGTTACTAAACACCTATGTGCTTGGTGTTTCTAGATGTGTCAACCACGTCCGCATGACTCTTGCCTTTGGGATGTCCAAAGTTGGGGGGGAGGGATACTTTAACAAGGAGTGATACAAGTGCAATTTAACCATGGTTGTGGTGTATATGTGCCATAAAGGGAAAACCGTGTTCAGAGGGCATAATATCTGCTGGAGGCATGGAAGACTCCTTCCTGAGGAAGTGATGTTAAAGCTAAGGGGAAAGTCAAATGAGACTCAGCATGGGGATTGTGACATGTAACTTCTTGGTCTGTGTGACCTTTGCATGAAATGTAAGCATCTTCTTTCTGATTGTCTCATGCTTTGATTAATCAAGACTTCATTTTAGAAAATTAGGCCAGAAAACACCTACTTTTCTATATAGAAAGTTTAAAGTATAGAGTAGTTGAGCTATATGCCCAAGGCTGGTCAATGATTATTCATTCAGATCTGAGTGCCCACTGTGTATGCCAGGAACTGTGCTTAGCAATACATGCCTTGACAGCGGGTGATTTAAGAAGACTTTTATTACTGCTATTCTGCTTTTCAAGCACTTCACTACTCAAACAGCGGTCATCCCTCTTGAAACCCAGCTTTTTATCTTGCAGTAAATGAACAATGGCGGTACTGTGTATTTCTGATTCTGTGTTTATGTGATTGTTTAAAACGAAAGCTGGAGTCCCATCTTATGGGCTTTACATCCATTTTCAGCTATGCGATTTTTCAAATAAAACATGATAAAAACTCCAACCATTATTATGGGGGTGGTCCTTGCAATTTTTTTATAACCTTAGTTCTCATAGTGAAAAAAAAAAGAGTATGGAGCCATAAAATTAAATGATAAATGGCTAAACAGGTTCAGATTAGTTTCACATATTATTAGCTGTCAGTGATAAAATATACGTCCTCTGTGCTTTTTGACAAGTATTCTAGCCCTGGAGTTTAGCAAAGTAACCAGAGCTTGAGATACGCATACTATAGTGTTTTGTTTTGTTTTAATCATGATACTTAGTTGTTTAATTTCGCTTTAAGAAGCTTTAAATCTTAAAAGAACTCTCAGGCTTTACTTCCATGTTGTTTTTAGTCTGTGCTGCTTCAGCGTGTTAATTTACTGGAAAAATCTAGAGCATTTGTATTTTCTTCAGTTTTCTCTACTCTCTATATCTCATGGATTATGTAAGATTTTAAAGCATTTAAACTGGATGACTGCCACATACTTGTTTTTGTTTTTTAAGCTAGTGTTTTATAACAATCCTACCGAAAAACTGGAGAAAGAGGAGATTTTTCTTCTAACTTAACAGGAGCAGTTAGGGGCCAGATTGAGCCCCTGGTGGTGTTTCTTACAGATCTGTTCATGGATGGGCCCTGTGTGCCATGGATTTTACTTGATTGCAAACCTGAACATTTAATCTGTCTTTTAAAGCTAATACGTTGAAAGTTAGAAGAGTGGAAATATACCTCCTGAAAGCTGCTGAAATCAATGCAATCTCAGATATAATAAAAGAATGAGGTGGGTCAAAGGTATAGCTTACCTCAGCCTTGTCATTACACAACGAGGGTAGAATGTTTTTGACATATCACTTCCCTGTGCCTCCTCCCCCTTCACTCTTCATCAGTTGGCAAGCTTTGCCTTTTGGAAATCTTACTTCAGAGTACCTTAACACCCTCTACTTGAACCTGAAATCTATGGGGTACCTAGCAAGGTGGGAGTTACCATTTGAGTTAAGCTAATTTGGGGGGGCATTTCCTACTTGGAAAGCAAGTCATTTATTTTATACTATCTGAAGGAAGTTCCAGGCCAGAGGATGTGATTTATTAGATATGATTACCTACGGAGTGAATATAAGAATGTACCTGACGCTGTGAATCATTGACAAAAGAGGAAGGAGAAGATGTCAGTTTGGAGAGTTATACAGTTTCAGAACAGAAGAGCATGATAGAAATTCCCTTTGCCAGTGGAATAGTAAGGAGGTGGAACACCAAGTGAGTGGAATTGGTGAAGATGGGGAAGCACTGGCAATAGACCCTCTGTTCCGCTTCCCACACCAACGCCCCATGCTCCAGAATGGCATGCATTCTGTAATGCCTTTCTGGCAAAGGTTTCCGAAGGCCCCATATATTGAATAAGCCTTTTCATCTGCAGGACCAGTGCCCAGATATGGAAATTAACTGGAAAAAAGACAAGTAGACTTTAGGTGTTTTCCCTTTAGCCACTTGGCCCCTGAGTGTGTCCATCTCTTTATCATTGTTCCAGTGCTTTAAAATACCCTCCACTTATTCCCAAGTTAAGATTGTGTTGCAAGCTTTTTGTCTAATACACAGAGTGTTGGGCCTGGAGAGGGTATTTCAGTAATTAAGTTGCCTCGATAGGAAAGATCCTAGATCTAGATCTCTTAGGTTACCAAGTAATGTGACTGCCTGTAAGAGAACATTGTGGTCTGGCCTGCCCTGAGACCGATTGCCAGGGGTAGTTTATAGAAGTCCATCTTAGTGTTCTGCAGGTAGTTTAAGTGCTGGATTTTATTCAGAATTAAAAATTGTGTACTCTATTCGGTCTAATGTGCCTCTGCTGCAGCATTTTCGAAGTTTGCTCCATTATACTACTTAATCAGGATGTGAATAAGTATAATAGGAAAAGAGGATTTTGTGGTCAAATAAGTTTGGGGAATGCAGTATTAAAGGGATCTCCTTAGAGAATGCGGAGCCTTTAAAAAGCTTTTATGCATTATGATTATCCAGAGGAGGGGGATCTTTAGTGATTTCCTAAAGTTATTTCACTAGAAAACCTCTTTAGGGGAAGACTGATATTTCCCAGGACCCCTTTTGGGAAGTGCTTCCCTGGTCTCTCAACCCCTTTATTTTGCAGGTGTGGGTAAGAGTTGGGCCTGGCAGTGTGTTTATGGTAGAGTTTTTGTCACACCCAGGGTTTTGGGGGGTAAATCAAACTCTGCCTGAAATGACCTTAGGGGGTATCTATATGCAAGACCAGGAAAGAACCAGGCCTCTGAAAATATGGCAGACGTATTCCAGCAGTGAAAAGGTAGAAACAAGAGTTTCTAGAAACAGTGAGTACTTGGCATCGGGGGTGCTGTTTAAAGCAAACAAGACCCCTGAGTGAGGGAAGAGGGGTGATGATCTCCAAGAAAGGACAAGAGGAAGCTAGAGAACAGGCAGGAGGGACGGTGTGACATAGAGGGGAGGAAAAGCAGATAGCCCTTTGGAAGCCCCACCCACAGCCACACTCCAGCTAGGCCCTGTGTGCCCGATGTCATAAAGGGGCACCTTGACCTCGGTGTCATCAGGCGGTCCTGGCAGCTAATTAAGTTATTTCAATGACTTGAGATTCTCTAATGCAGCAACCTCCTGGTGATTTCTGTCACTGGGCATAAGCCATATATAATAGTAAATATTTCAGATGGGCACTTTTGTCTCTCCATATTGAACTTTTCACCAGAGTGGCAAGTATTGAAGAGCTTGGATTTAGGCCTTTCCCCACTGCCTAGCAATGATGCTTCTGGCCAGTGAAAGGCAGGGCAGCAGGAAAGAGGGGAAAGTAGATTGAACTGGTGAATGGATCATCACATGTTAAGATTCACTGTAAAATAAACGCATTTTCAAAGTTAGGAGTTGAAAGCAGTTGCTTGTTTACTTACCTCATTGTTAAGGTATTCAGTTAGTGCCAGTAGTATGTTTCATTTAATGAAGATGCAAAACCTCTTGACATTTGTACACAAAATAGCTGCAAAATAACAATAGTAAAGAGGTTTGACAGAGAGTAAAAACATGCCTAAGAAATTCAGTCAGGGAAAGGCACCTTTGCTTAAATTCTGACTTTTCTACACTCTGAAACCTCATTCTGAGCCCCTGTTTCTTAAAGGGGGGGTGATAATGGAGGTCATAGAGTTGTAGTAACAGTAAAGACAGCCCTATCATACAGCTTTATAGAACTGCCCAGAGAGTCTGTAGAGGAGAAGTCATTTCCCTGATGAAATTCAAATAGTGTCCGAAAGGAAATTTTGAGTTAAAATTGGAAGAGTAGAGTAGGAGCAGGAAACCACTGGGAAAGGCTGATGGCGTTTCCTGAGAACTTGAAAGGAGGCCTCTTGTCTCACAAGGAGTCTTCTGGTAACGGGGGCTCAGCGGGGCAGGGAATTTAATGCTCACCACGCTATAGTGAGAAAGGATTGGGCCAGCTCTGGGGCACAAGGCCAGTGAGCAGCATGGCGCCAGGCCAGTTGGATCTGAAGTCCCCTAATGCGTGCTCCACTGTGTCCATAGCAACACGAGGTCGTGCCTTGTACCATATGCTAGTTCATGGCCATGAAGCAAGCAACTAAGTGAGAACTTCGGTAACTCAGGAATAACTTTTGAGGTTGTCTTAGATATTTAAGTGAAGAGTCTGAGAAAATACAGCTCAAAAAAAATTTCTCTCTGTACACATTGGTATAGAATTATGTTATTTGTTCAACTATCTTGCTGGCTTTACATCTTTAAGTAATTTTTGTTTATTAGTAGCATCCATTTGAAAAAATATTGGGAGAGAAAAATGTGTTGGGTTTATTCCTGCAGGGTACCATTTGCAAGTTGTCAGCTGTGGTTCAAATATGCAGTCCCTATAAATTGCTGACAATGGAAAGGATAGAAAAAGTATAAATGGAGACGTATAAATGGGGTTCTCAAGCCTGGTGTGAGTTTGCAGTTACAGTGGCAGGGAAAGCTCTTTCATTCTGTGGGGGCGGGGGGGGGGGGCAGTGCCCAGCCAGCTGTCACTGAGGGGATGGAGACGATTTCTTTCTCTTCTGTTTCTCTTGTAAACGCATCACACTGCTGGCAGTAGTGATACTTACCTTTCCTCCTTTGGTGTAGCATCACCAACATGACATTTTCACCACCAGAGCCTTTTGAATGTCATTTCTTTCTTGACTTCCTTTTTTTTTTTTTAAAGGAAAACGTATGTCATTCAATATAGGAATCTTAAAATAACTTTGTCTCTTTCCCATAGTCTAGATGAATACAGCAGTTCTTGTTTTTTAATTTGTTTCTTTTATTCTGTTTCATCTTAAAGAACCATTCTGTTATTCTCTAATAGAAAGTGATATTTAGAAACACCAAGTCATTGTTACTTCAAATTAGAAGCAAAAGCCAGGCATGATCTAGTTTGATATGCTTGTGCCACACGATTGATTTCCAGACTTTGTAATTTGCTTGCTTCTTTTACTTTCCCCTTGACTGACACCTGGGTGGGTCTCACCAGCTTTAACTTGCCTTCCCAAATTGCCTCCGTTACTTGTGGTTCTTGGAATGTTACTGGGACCAAAAAGTAAGCCCTCTCTACCCACTGGGCTACTCTCTCACCCTGAAGCTTCTGAGTTTCCCCCTGCTCCCCACCCCTACACGCATGAAACAGAAGCCAAAAATGCCCCATGAAGTGCTGACTAGATCTCTAAATGTACTAGGGTGTGTCGGGACAGTCCAGCGTGCAAAATGAGAAATGACTTTTGACACCAAAGATGGGGTGCGTCGTGTTTTAAAAAGCCTCAGCTAAAGCACATGCTCAGTTTTTCCTTAGAAGAAATTCCTAAGATGTGACTTAACGTATCTATAAATAATATAAATGAAATCGGAATGTGTGTTGCCACACTGTATCCTAAAGATGGAATTGCTCTGCCCCATGTGGATTAGAGCACTTTGCCTTGATTATGTAACATGATATGCAGGATCCCGGGACAAAAAGAAATTGTTTGGTATTAACATTAAATGTAATTATTGGGTTTTCTTCTATAGGTACCTGAGGCCACACAGCTGTTGAGCAGATAACTTTGCAAAATGAACTTAGTGATATCTGCCCCTCCCTATATCAGAGTGATTTCTTGATGAAAAAATGAGATAACACGTGAAAATGCTTAAGGGGTAAAAGTACTATGTAAATACAAAGTCTTGGGGCTCTGTCCTGGTAACTTTTAGCTTCTTTTTCTTACCACGAAACTGCCTTCCACATGCTGATTTAATTTGCCAACTTTTCTAAAAACCTATACTTGGAATAAATGGCAATTTAGTAAATGGCAAAAAACTTGTGTCTTGCTTCATCCCATTTATTTTCCCAGCCCACAGCTTAAACTGGAAGGGAAAATGTGTAAAAAGATTCACCTTCACTCTTTGTTTTTAATTTAGTCATCTTTTTGGTAAACGTTTGTTTCTGTATCTCCTCATCCCTTTGCCTCCCCAGCTCCCAAGAGTTTTGTATAACTTGCCTGTAACAGTTCAGCAAGTGACTAATGTAGATTGGTGTGCTTAGTCCCTGAGTCACTTTCTTATGCAACACTTAAAAGTTGAACATCTATATTTAACAATGAGGAAATAATTTAAAACAATTCATACTCTCTGAATTGATGGTTTCTGTGACTAATTCATCGGGCAACAGTGAAGAAGGAAATTGATGAAAATTCATAAAGCCAGACCAAATTCGTCTGAAGTCTAAATAGATGGCAATCACCTTTCTTTCCTTCCCTCTCCCCCTTTTATCAGCCGTTGGCATTTGGTTGCCAAGAACAGTGGGGTGGGAAGGGAAGATCTACCTTCTTCCTTCCAGTCCTGCCAGGCTGTGACCTTGGACAAGTCGTACACTTCTGTGCTCAGCTTCCTCATTTCTAAAAGGGGAACAATAATCATATCTGTCTGACATACCTCACTGAGCAAGTGTAGATAAAATGAGATTATAGGTAGGCATGTGTTTTGACCAAAAAGAAGAAAAAGAAAAAGTCAAAGGTGGTCACAGTTATTACATCCTGACAGTCCTTCTCTGATAGCTCCTATCTGAATGGCCACAGGACTGAAGAGGGAGAGAGAGTTCTGATTCTTCCAGAGAGTCTGGGAAGGGAGCCTGTTAATTCTTAGTTGGAAAGAGGAAAGATTCATTCCCAATGTTTGGATTCTGACCTAAGTCACGGAACACAGTTTCCCATGGAAATAATGTTTAGCAGCTAGATTGCAAGGCTGGACAATTAAATGTTTTAATCATAAACTTGTTTGTTGTGATCCAAATTCAATAAAACTATAACAAAGGTCATTTGTAGTGTGGGTATCAATTTGGGGTTTAAAATGCACTGAAAGACTTAGCCTGGGTCTGGATAATAATGAATTAATTTCTCTTCTGGCTTCGCTGGTTATCTGAGAGTTGCCTAGGGCTGTTGATGGTTTGCTTAAGCCAGATTTGGAATTATCCTCAGTCTTTTGACTCAAGAGTCTGAAACCAACTTTCTTTGCCCCAGGTAATGAGTGAGAAGCCCTTTCTGAATACCTGATCTCCCCATAACTCAAACCTTCCGAGTTAGGTAAGGCATATATTGAAGACTCAGCCTCAGGAAGGTTAAGGGGCTTGCTCAGGTGATGTAATCACAAGAGGTGGCACTTGAAACCTTGTTTGTTTCTTGACATGTGATTCAAAGCTGTTTTCATGACATCTCCATGCCTTCACACAGATATAGTTCATTAATTCAGTTGGGAGTAAAAATGTTTTTACCTAGTGTTGGTTATAAACCATGCTTATGATCTTACATTTACCTTTTATATGTCCCAAAGGCCAAGCTTTGGGACATTTAGTTTAAATGAAAAGTGACCCCTGCACTGATGTGGCATCCACGTGGAGGGGTGGGTAGTGATTCTGCTGGTTATCGAGAGCTACTTGAAGAAGAGACTATGGTATGAATTTTGTACTAGAAAGGAGGAATACCATTAAGCAGCCACTATTATTGATGCTTCTAAAACTTTTTGTTAATGGTAGTGGAGTGACTATGAAGGAATTTTAGGAATTTGAAGTAGAATAACAAGGAAATAAGTCTTTTTGCTAGTTTTATTGAGATGCCTTATGGTTATTAAAATATTCCACCTTTTCCATAATAATAGTAAGCCTAGCTACTATTTTTCTAGTGCTCGCTGTGTGCCAGGCAACTTTCTAAGTTGTTTTGTGAACTCAGGTTGAGTAACTTTTCCTTCTTGCCAAGTAACCTACAGATTTGTTCATGATGGATTTTTAGATGAGGAAAGGGAGACGCCCCTCCATGCAGAAGGCAGGGATGTATGTGGTCAATGAGCAGCGTTTATGGAAGCCATGGGAAGGACACCCCAACTGGAACCAGAGACCGAGGCCCTCCTTGCTCCTCCCCTGCCTGACCTGTGACATCATCGGGCTAGTGACTTGTCTCCAGGCGCCTTATCTGCAAACAGAAAATAACACCTCGTAGGGAGTTAAATAAAGATGTGGTTTCCCCCAAATAAATATTTTGTTTATTTTGGTTCTTAGACTTTCTGATGGATACTTAGTAAGAACAGAAGGGAGAAAGACAGCTAGAATTTTCCTTTTCCATTACAGCACCAACGGTGAACTCATTCTTTTAGCTGTTAAGATCCTTCACTTCATGGAGGGTTTGCGTAGAGGACCCAGTGAAGACATGGACCGCGGGAGAGAAGCCTTACAGCCCTCCCCTCCGTGGTGCTGGCTTTCCCCACGGGTCCCAGGGTTTAGGGCCGGCCCTCCTGGCCCAGCATACTGAGAAATAAAGGACTCCCCTGAAAGTCAGGAGCAGCCGATCTCCTCGCCTGTCTTGTGTTTCCTGTGGATGGATAGCACCACGCCTGTGCGTCCTTCCTGCCCCGGCCTTCTGTCCACACTGTCACACAGAGACTGGAGCAAGAAATACTTCTTCCCCTGTTGAGATTCTAAGGCAAGGTGTCTGTTAACATCAGCTGGGCTTTACCATCACAACCATTGCCAAACTGTATGGAAAAGAGAATTTTATTATTTGTATAAGAAAATTGAGATCCCTATTAGTTAGGCCTTTTCTAGGAACCTTGAATCTGATGAATGTAACACAGAATAAGAAGGGAGGGAAGGCAATAGAATATAGGCTTTGATACGGAGAGTGTCCCTGAAAGAATTACGGCATCAAATCTGAAGCATGGAGCACTGAGAGAAGTGACATGGAATGGCAGGAACAGTTGGGATTAGACAGGGACAAAAATCAGTGGAATTCTTTTCTGTCAAGTGATGTTTTCTCCCATCTACCTGCCCTCATATCTTTGAGGACAAGAGAGCATGCAAGGGTAGAAGCTTATTCTTTCAGGGAAGCATCTCTCACCACCATGTTGCTCGCATTGAAACTGTCCTGGAAGTCATGTTGGTCACTCACAGTTCTCCATCTCTGTAGTTAGAATATTTCATTTGATAAACATTAACTGGTTTATTGTTTTCAAAAACGGTTGGAAGACTTTCTGAAACCACTAAGCAGTAGATTTCATTTCTGCGGAATGTCGTTTTATTTACTTGTGGACTGCTGGTGAGTGGAAGCTGCTCTTCTTAAGAACATAAGGTTTGTATCACACACTCATTTGGTTGTGGTAGATGGCTGCAGCAACACAGTTGGTGTTCATACCAAGAGAGGCTTGAAAGGTGCCTTTGATGGACTCTCAGGAATTTCGGCATTGTAAGCGGCACTTAGCAAGAGGAAGGATGGAAGCAATGAATGGGTTGGAAGAAGACTGGTTCTTCTCCAGCAGTTGTTCCATTTCATTCAGGATATTGTATTCCATGTGTCATGCTTCCCACCCTGTTCTCCTTGTTACTGCCACCTCCTTCTCTGGTATGCAGAAGACATACGGTGATAATAATAGAGCTTTTTTTTTAGTGTCCAGTTGTATCTAACTGTCCTAGATACTTTCTACACGTTGCCTCATGTCCTCACAACACCCGAGTTGAGCTGCATTATCCTTGTGTAGATGAATGAAATTGAGGCTAAAAGAGTTACGTGAGTTGCCTGAGGTCAGCTGCCTGGTAAAAAATGCAGGGGACTTTTTCTTACTGCATATTCTCATGGGACTTCTCTGCTCTTGGTAACTCCCTCCTTCCTGAAGCGTTAGTTCCCTGAACTGTCAGGACAACACACACCTGTTTTCTAGCATCCGGCCACTTCTACACGGTCTCCTTGGTGGACCCTATTTCATTTCTCTGCCCATTACATCTTGTTATTCCTGCCCATTCTGTCATTCTCATACTGCGAATCTTTTTTTAAGATTTATTTTTGTTTATTTATGCATACAAGACTGGGGTGTAGGCCAGAGGTGCAGCTGGTGAGATAGAGTGGGGAAAAGAACAGGCAGATCTACTGAAATACACTGCTCAAGGGAACAACGGACGAGAGAGGAGACGTCTTCTTGGCCGTGTGGGTTAGCTCCCTGGTCGGGGATCGAACTCATGCTGCAGTGGCTGGCGATAGCTTGATAGTGCTGAGACTTAACCCCTTGCGCCCCACACTGCACTTCTTCCAGAGAGAGAAAGTCTGTGCTATGAATTGAGTTGCTGTTTTTACGCCACTGCCCCAAATCTTTATTTCCATTCTGTGTGCCATGCGACATGTCCCAGGAGAAGACTCCCTCTTGGCCCCCTGCTGGGCTGCTGTGATTTCGTAAAGGGCAATGCCCGTCTACCCAGCTCCCCACACCAGAAACCTGGTTTGTACTCCGCCCCTCCTCGCCGCTCATATCTCACATTCCATCTCCAAGTTTTCCCTATTCTCAAATTAGTTCACCTGCAGCCTCCCCATACCCACAATCTTAACTCTTCTATGACAAATTCGCTGTGCCAAGTTTTGCCCTCTTGTGATATATTTTCTATGTAGTAGCCCAAAAGGTCTTTCTAAATTGGAAATGTGGTTAATTTTGCCTGCTTTTTTCATATTGTTACCTTCTTCAGTTACTCCTATAACTCTCAGGGTTAACCTCAAGCTTCTTGACCAGGGTATACTCTGCTAATGCTGTTGTGGCATTTTTTTCTCCTTTCTTTTATGGTCATGCTTGGACTGTTCTCTTGCCTCTGGCCTTAGTACACATTATTCTTTCTCCTCAGAGTGTTCTTCTCTCACTTTCAAATAGCTGACTCTTACCCTTCACAAACTGAATACAGCTCCATTTTCACAGCCTCATGACGTCACCCCATCTCTGTCTGCCAAGTGTATTCCTCTCACACGCTCTCATAGCACCATGTACTTAATCACTTTCCACAGCCGCTGTAGCTCTGACCCTTGCTTCGCTCCCAAACTATGTCTCAGACACACAACTTCTTTTCATTTCCACTTCACTTCATTCCCATAGGCGTTTCACATTGAGCCTCCCAAAGCTAAACTCATGGGTTTTTCCCCCTCTAAAACCAGTGGTTCCTCCAGACTTTCCCAGCTCAGAAAATGGGAACTGTACTATTTCATTAGTCAGACCAAAACCAGTTGTCCTAAACTCCTTAATTGTTTCAGGGCCCATCTCCGGCTCATCTACCTTCAAAATACATTCAGAATCTGACCAGCTCCTGTTACTTTTATTGCTGTCACCTCGGCCACATCTTCAGCACCATTTGTCTAGGTGAGTGCAGTGGCTTATGACTGGGTTTCTGCTTGGAACTGTCACTGCTTCTGCCCTTCTTCCCCCTGAATCATTTTCATCACAACAGACGGAGTTGTCTTTTAATAAAGAGTCAGATCTTCTCAGTTCTCAGATCAAAACTTCCCATCTTTCAGAGCAGAGAATTGTGGCCACCCACTGGATTCTATGGATAGTCCCCCACCCTCACTCCATCTTCACTTGGACCTCACCTGCTGCCTCTACACCCTTGAGGTCTCTTTAGGTTTCTTCGGGTCTTTTCACTCTCTGTGACACCTTCCCAATGGTCCAGCAGAGAAGAACTCATCTACCTGCACCCTGTTTAATTGCAGGTATCGCCATCTGACTAATTGTATATTTTCTTCTCATTCTTCCCCATTAAAATGTAAACTCCACAAGGGAGGGATTTGGTCTCTTTTGTTTGCTACTGTCTTGCCAGCATCAGGTGCAATGCGTGACCCCCTGCAGGCACTCGAGGAGATATTTGGGAAGTCAAGAGTAATAGTAGTGCGCTTAGTAGTTGGACAGAGCTGCCAGCGCTCTGAGTCCCGGCTCCAGCACGGATGACTGGCCGCTGGCGGTTAGCCTGCTCCTCGGCCTGCATCTCCTCACCTGTAACAGCAGAGTGTTCTTATCGCTTAGTCTTTTGTTTGGGAGGGTTAAATAAAACAATTCAAGTGAGGTGCTTAGCTCAGTACCTTGCCAATTGTAAACTATAACTTGAGAGCAGCTGCTGCTACTGAGACTACATTTAATGGCTTTTGACTTGTCCATCTTTAAATTTAATTGGGTCTCGGACTTGCTGTTGTAATAATAATGAGAATACAATGGTGGCTGGAGCTAGGGGTGGGGAGGGAGAAGGGAACAGGGTAAAGGTGGACAACAGATACAAACTTCCAAACATGAGTTTTGTGGGTGTAATGTAAAATGATGTGATAATGACAACGGCGATGGGATGAGAGCAATACTGGTAATAATAATTGGCAGTTATCATTTAGGTGCTTACTGGGTGCCAGGAAAATATTTTGTAAGCTAGCTCTTTCCAATCCAACTCCCTCCAGCGATTGGTCATGCTCCAGCTGAATTGTCCAGAAAGACAGCCACTAGCTATGTGTGACAGTGGAGCACTAGACTGAAGCACTCAAGTTTTAATTAAATTTTAGTTAATTCAGATTTAATAAACACATGTGCCTAGTGGCTACTATGTTTGAATTTCAAAGCTCTAAATTCTTTCAGTACATTAGTTCATTTAATATTCATAACGTAACAGTCCTATGACTTAAGTAGCATTATAGATGAGGAAATCTAGTTTTTTAGAGGTTGAATAGCTTGTCCAGGATTACACAGCTAGTGTGAGGCAGAGCTGAGATCTGAAGGTTGATCCCTACTAGCTTGGCACCAGGGGCTGTGCTGGCCCAGTCCGCACTACTCCTCCTTCGGGGCGTTCTAACGAATGACGTTCCACAGGCAGAGGACCCAGGTGAGAGGTCTGTGTCTTGCTGCAAGGGAAACAGAAAATGAATTTCTGAGTCCTAATGAGGCAAGGTGGGAAATTCCCCAAATATAGGAAAGGTGTTCAAGAGTCTAGAGAAGTGAGTTGGCTACTCAACCTTTAAGTTCTTTCCTTCTAGACTTACATCTGCAGACAGCAGCAGCAACAACACAGTGCTCCCTACTAACATCTTCCTGCTGGCTCTCATCAAAGTAAAAACATGTTCTTTCTTTGTCCCAAAGGCTGAAAGAAAGATATAACATCTTCTCAGTTACTATTTCCAAGTCTAGAATATTTGGGTCACATTTAGTCCTCTTTTTACTGTTCCATGCTAGTAACCAGCAACTTATTTTTATAAAATATTAGGAGAAAAAGAAAAGGAGAGGTTAGTTAAGAACAAAAGCATAACTATATCGATGTCAAGGAAGAAATATGAGTGGGTTCTTCAGCCTTAACTTTTGTGATTCAGCCTGAAGCCTTAGTTCATCTTGTGGATTCCTTGTCTCCACTACCCTTTCTGGGTTCTTGCTCCCAGCCAACCTTCAGGTCATTGTAGACAATGGCTTTTATTCCGGGATTCTCTATGTGCCTGATGGCCTGCCTTTACAGAATTGTTTCTGACTACCATGATCTCTTACCACCAAACATAGCAAAACCCAGAGGTATTTCAGGTTCCAGACATACACCTCCCTTTTCTCATTCTTGTAGTGGGCATCCTCTTTGCCCTTGATGATCGAGATCATTGCCCCAACCAGTTCTGTAAACTTGCTGTCTGTCTGTTCAGTGTCATGAGAAACCCAGAATTGCTAGGTTGCAGTTTAAGCTTCCAAGTCAGTGGAGGCATTGTTGAGTCCCTTGGTGAAATCATTCTTCTCTTGGGCACTGAGACTATTAAACCAGCAGAACTAGAGTGGCAGCCATGGGGGAAAAAAATGCAAGTCGGTTATTAGGTGTGATGAGGGGGAGGAGAAGATATGTAACTAATTCCACTATTGTCCCTTGGTTCCTGGACCCATGTGTTCTGTGTGTTCCTGCTGTAGGAGAAACAATGTCATTTATTATTGAGTGGTTACAAGCTTCCCCAGGGACTTCATTCTAACCTCCTGAGGTGGTGTCTCCCAGGAGCACTGGAACTGAATCATCAGGAGATAGTTGATTCACCATTCTGAAAGATCGTCTTTCTGGATAATGGCATACTTGGTAAGACCAATTCTTCCCAATAACATCCACCCACTGCCATACCTTTTTCACAGCATAATCTTGAGTAGGATGCCATAATGATCAAAGAAACATTTAGTAATTCTGTGGGTGACAGAGGTATGGTGAACAGGAAAAGACAATTTCAAATTCAGACTAAGTATCTTTTCACATTAGAACAAATGACCGCTCAAGGTTGAGACTATGGGCCTGAAGTCATTTATGTTTTCATAAAATTGAGATAGGCTATAAATAAGAGTTCATTCTGAGTTGTTACTTGAAGGAACAGGCAAAGCAAAAACTAGTTGAAAGGGGGTTTGATTGATTTGAAACCATCTGTCCCTGACTCCATATGACCTTGGGCAAGACACTTCACCTGTGTGAGCTGCCTGCTCCTCACCGCTGTAAAAGTGAATAATGATACTTGTGTCCATTAGGCTTTGAACCACTCAGATGAAAGGTGCTGTGCCAGTGCAGAGTGTTTATTCATAACAACAACAACTACCTCATCTCACCCTCCCCTCTGTGGGGCCTGTGTTTAAATGGAGCAGTGCAGTGTAGGCTGTTCCTTCCTAGCGTCTGAGACGTTTCCTTCACAGCATTTACCGCAGTTGACGGTCGCCTATTTATTTGACTCTGAGATGCATCTTGTGTCCTCCACTAGATCCCAAGCCCCACGAGGACAACAGGCGCCATGTTAGCCTCTTCACTATCACGTCTCCAGTGCCGAACACAGTGACTGTGTGTGGTAGGCATTTGGTAAATATTTATTGAATGGATGAATAAATGAATAAATAGCCAATGCATGTGTCCCTGAATTCCACCAGACAAAACAACACATCCCAAAAACAAACCCAAAAACAATCCAGAGAAGCAAAGTCAGCAGTTGGGTGCCCCCCGCCCCTGCCATATGTGAACCCTCATGCTGTAGTCTGTGTCAATCAGTGGTTCCTCTCGGTCCTATCTTCTAGTGGGAATGGTGCCGTGAGAAGTTTATTGGAGTAATTTTCAGCAGCATTAATGTTTAGTAATAGATGCACCTCGATGGCAGGTTGCCTCATTCAGTGGCCATCTGGTAGACAACTGTCTGTTCGAACAGAACTGGTCCATTGTAACCAGATCAATAGCACCCACACACATGTTTAAGCTTACTCATTTTCAAAATTTTTCTGAGAGGTTTTAAGGAGAAAAAGATGTGTTCATGTCTGGTTGGCTGGTGCTCAGTAATGGTGGATTACAACACCTTGGCAAACTATGAAGTCCATTTGATGTGTCATAACGTTCAACAAGGAAGTGTTCTCTCTTAAGTGTTTTTTCAGAAGTCAAACTAAATAATGGCACTAGGAAACTCACTCAACTGCAAATAATTGGGTCCAACAGAGTTCAGTGCAGATTGTGCAACTGACAACAGAAACTGGCACAAGATGAAGGGTATAATCCATGCTGGTCATCATTAGCGTGTGTGTTATATATATATTTTTAAAACAGGGCAAAGGCAGTATAGTAAACTCTAGAAAATATAGTGTGTCTCCATATGTACATGCAATTAGGTTATACCCAGTGAAGACATACTGATTCTTAGCCTGGACTTGCCTTTCAATAAAAACTTTACCAAGCTTTTTTTGCTACATAAAGTTGGAGACAGAATTGGCCTATATAAACTTACCCTGTGCATGACCAGTTGGGTTGGTGGTGCGTCATAAGTACAGGCCAACTTCCATAAATGTCTCAGTGCTCAGCATAATGCCTGGTACTCAATGGGGACTCAGTAAATATTTGTTGAATGAATGTCCTAGGACCAGCAGAAGCAATTCCCTCTGAATTTATGCTGGATTGCCAGCATTAGAAACAGGTCCCAAAGCCGACTATGACGTAAAACTTGAAATAATGTATTGAACAGAACAAAAAGCAGATCGTCTATCACCACTATGGATGTATAGTAAACTTCTAAAAGCTTTTGATTTCCAAAATGTCCAGCATTGGCTGTTTGTTGCTTTGGGAACCAACATCTCACAGTGGTTGATTTGGAGAGAGTAAATCCATCTGAGTTTTAATTCAGTTACAAGAATGACTACATTTATACTAGATTCTCACATGATTCAGAAGTGTGTGAGTGACTCAGCCCATTAATATCCTCAGCTCCTGTGATCTCCCCTCCCAGTGAAATGATAGCTATAAGGTAATAATGATAATTGGGGGAGGAGACCTGGACTTTGCCCTGTGGCGATAAAATGACACACTTTGGGTAATTGCATATGTATCCAATATTGTTGGAAAGAAATGAGGTATATTATTATCATAGAAATATTTTTAAAATGTGTGTTAATGCATGTTGAATGTAGTGTATATAGTTTCAGTTGCAGGTAAGAAGTGAGTTCTACGTTTTGTTCTTGCCGTTATGTATTTTTTCCTAAGCAACTAACCCATGTTCACAGGGATGGAGCCACCAGAGGCCTAACTGAGTTGTTGCAAGTCAGCTCCTTGATTGCCTTCTCTCCGCTTGCTGACATGAGAGAAACACTGCAGTCCCAGGCATGTTGGGTTCCAATTAAGTATCGCTAAATGCCCACAAGTGATTCTGAGCTGAAGCTGAGTTGGTAGTGGAGAGCCTATGGAACTGTTAGGGATGTGTGTGTTTTTCTCTGTCAAAGCTCCATCTCTTTGGAATAGTTCACTACACAGCGATCTGGACATTTGGGGGTCAGCCTCTTGTGCCACCCATCTCTGCTCTTGCCAGACCAAGTCTTAGAGCCCAACAGACACTTCTCCATCCTTCTTTAGCGTGACTTCTCCACAGCATTTGACAGGTCTTCAAATTCTTTTCTAGACTTTTGGGACACTTTCTTTTGGTTGTCTTCCTAACTCTGGTACTTTTTCTTTTTGAGACTCTTCTAGCAGCTCCCAAAATATGGCCTTTCTACAGTTCTATCCTTCGTCCCTTTCTTTGTTTGTTTCTGGTTGTTCAGTCTTACTCAGGATGTCATTCATTTCCACAGTTTCTATTAAAATCTATGCACTGATTCCTCCACGTGGGTGCTTTCCTTGTCAGTCTTGCTGAGCTGCAGTCCTGTCTGTCCTGCCTCTTACATGCATATAAGATAAGAACAATAGCAGCTGCCCCTTGTAGCTGTGTGACAGGCAGCTCAGTACTTTATTGCTTCATTCTGTCTTTTCCTCTCAGTAACACCATGAGGTAGATATTGTCACTGTTTTCTATTTACAGGCGAGGAAACTAAAGTTAAAGGCATTTAGTAATATTCCAAGGTCATTCAGGTTGGTAGCAGAGCCTCATTTTAAATCTTAATTCAAGCCTTGAATCACAAGTACTTTGGGTTAGCAGTCAGTGGAATCCTTCACCCTCCTTTCTCTTTGCCACAGGATCTTCCCCTGCTGTTCTCTGGCCTGATTGAGAGAACCACAGTTCGTCTCTAAAGTGGAAGCCTGGGGATTCAACTAGACCCCTAGGTATTGTGGGTTACAAAAGTCGTTATATTTTTATGTCCAAAATATCTAGTTTGCATAAGTTGAGGTTTCCAGCTCATGCCCTTCGAGCCCCCTGTGTTGTTTGGACTGTACACTGTTTTTAGATTTTGGCTTTAAAACCCTGGCTTGCGTTGTCACGCGGCCCAGGCATCTGGAGCTGTGGAGCAGCTTCCTCTCACCTGGGGCTTATGCCACCGCTTCAACGCGCCTCACCATTTCCTGTTGTCCTGCGTTTGTGGGGGTTTCTCAGATTCTTGCTTGTCCAGCCCTGTAGACATTGCGACACCTGCCAGAGACTATTCCTTCCCTGGTCTTCTTCCCTCTCTAGTCTTTGCCCAGTACTTGAATGATTTCCTCAAATGAAATCTGTTACTTGCTTTTTTAGTGTTTTGATTTATGATTCCCTGTTAACTCCTTCTTCCCAGTTCAAAATATAGTAATGTCTCTGTGCAATGTCCAGAGGAGAAGAGTAAGCCTTCGCACCGTGGAGTGGGTGTGAAGTGGGTAAGAGAAATCCCACACTGCCCCAAGATCCACAATTCAGGATTGACCTAGGTCTGTCTGATCCTGCGGTCCTGGTCTTTCTCCTCTATCATGTCAACTTCTCTTCAGTCTACTAATGTCTATGCAAGTAAAATTCATATGTTGAAGTCCAAACCCTCAGTACCTCAGAATGTGACTGCTTTTGGACATAGGGTCTTTCAGTTAAGTTAAATTAAAGCAAAGTCATTGAGGTGAGCCCTAATTCAGTGTGACTTATAAGAACAAGATATTTTAACCCAGACACAGTCAGAGGATAACTGTGACAATGTAGGGAAAAGATGGCCATCTGCAAGCCAGAGAGAGAGGCCTAGAAGAAACCAACCCTGAAGTCACCTGGATCTCAGGGTTCCAGCCTCCTGCTCTATGGTGTGGTACTAATATGGCAGCCCTAGCAAGCTAAACATACCCAGTGTCTTTTAATCCCGTAGGTTTTAAGTCCTGTTTCTATGGACTTTGTCCTTAAGAAAGGGATGGATTAGACCTAATAGATCCTCTCTTCCCATCCAAGTTTCTTTGAGGAATTTTAAAGTTGTGGGAAAAGAGGCCCATCTTTCCCTTTTTCAGGCTAGATAACACGATCAATGACTCAAAGAATAGATGTTTCCCTTCCCCTTTTGGGATGGTGAATCTATTTCTCTTGAAGTCACAAAGCAAGAAGCCATTAAAAATAGAACTACTCCCCATTTATTGCACTGGCTTAAACCGATTATGTTTGTCTCTCAAATTTTGTTGCTTTGCCAGTGGTTTCCCAGCTGTACAGTGTGGGGCGTTCCACTTCACACCCCCGCCCACCACAGGCTTCGCTCGCCCTCTTCCACAGCTCCAGCACCAACACCTGCCCCTCTCCTCCCCAGCTCCTCTTTTCCCCACTTCACATCCCCTCTGATAACTGGTGTATTTTTCAGATTCTGAGAATTACTTTTGTTGTGCTTTGTTAGTTTGTTTTCTTGGTTATTTATATCCACAAGTGAGTAAAATCAGCTGGTAACCTGAACACCCACCTGCAGACCCTGTGAAATACACACCATGGAATGCTACTTGGCTATTAAAAAGTAAAATAGTGCCTTTTGGGACAAAAATGGATGGATCTTGCGGTGATGATACTTAGTGAAATAAGTTGGAAAGTGAAAAACAGTTCCCAATAATGAGTTTATTTTCCAGGCCCTCTTTTTGATAAAGAAATGGGATTTGCTGTGGTGAATGTGTATACTTTACAGCAGTTCTCTTTAGGTTCTGCTGGGGAACGAAAATACTTTGAATCACTGAAATTGGTTGATTCAGGCTATCCTGGTCCTGTTTCAGGTTACCATATTGTCAAGCTCAAAATGCCAATCTCCACCCCCTTTCTTTCCCACCCTCACCCCACTCTTCTACATAACTCCTTCACAACGGTGGTAGTTGAACTAGGGAAATTCAAAATGTTGACTGTGTTAGAGATCTTGCTGGAAAGGAACTTTTGCATTTACTGATCATCTGCTTAGATCAGATATTTCCTTACCACCTGGATTAAATGATCATTTCAAACTGATTAAAGAGCCTTTGTGAAGGTTCATCTGTGTGTCTGCCTCTTATGTTACCATTAACATCTCAGGTGGATATGAGTCTCATTTCATAAATCCAGAAAGAGAGCCCATAATTCTTTTCTAAGAAGTCATAATTTATTTTCTGTGTCTACTCTCAACTCTTTGTGCTACATTTTTTAACTTGTTTCATCTTGTTGTCTCCAGTGCAAGGCAGAGGATACCTGCTCACCATGTGGAATAGCTCCTCTCTTCAGACACAGGCATTACTAAATTGCCCTTCTGCTTTCTTTCTTTTTTTTTTTTTTTTTTCCTAAAGTGAGCTTTATTGGTTCTTTGGCCTTGCAGGATTTATTTTTAATTACCTGAAGGACTTGTGTTTAAAGCCTCACCATGTTTGTCAGAACTCTTTGGATGGTGGACCCAGCCCTGGCTGGGACATCATCAGTGCCAAAAGATAGTTCCCATCCTCTGTACTGTCCATGTAAAGTCAGGCGTTTTGCTTTCATGCTTACTTTGTACTTTTGATTGAGCAAATCAGAACCCCTAACAGTTAAGCAGCAGAGGAATATATAATTCTTTTCTCCATGACAGAGGGTCATCAAAGTAGGTAAATTACGGATAAATTTTTAATTTCATATGTGCTGATAATCACATAGAGAGGGTGGCAATGTAATCCCATTGATTAGAACCAAAAGCAAGCCTTCTCTTTATCGATCTTATAGTCTTAGCTTTGCATCCAGCTGAATGATAGCAGATAAATCACTTAACTATATTATTTTCTTTCTATAGGAAAGTGAGAAGGGTCGCAATCAAGATTCATTGATCTCTAAATTGTCTTTCAGCTCAGAAGTTGCACTGTATATTCTGCTAATAACTAAAAATCAGTTAACTATTATTAGTTAAGTAGTAACTAATAATCATGGTGGCTTTCATTGGGTAACTATATTTGGAGCTAATATATTGAGTACATATATTGGGTACATTAAGTACTACCTACTAAGTACCAGGCACTGGCAACACAGTGATACATCAGACATCTTTCAGATGTTCTTGAATATTCCCAGGTCTGTCTCCGGGTGCTTCTGGCATGAGGGAGAATTTGGTGAATTTTACTTAGTAGTGGGCTGGCACATTAGCAAAAGGCTGGGGGCTCAAGGGCACAGTAGTGAAGGCCTAAGGAAAAGCAGGGGCAGTGAAGGGGTGGGGTGTAGAGGCTAAAGTTTGAGGATGAGGAACTTGAAGAAGTGGGCACAGATAACTTTTTTCCAAAGAGCTGGGCTTTACAGGGAAAAAGAGAGGAGTGGATAGGGAGATAAAAGGTCATTTGTTCTTCAATATGGGTGTGAAGAACCAAATTAAATAAATGTTTCGTGGGGAAAGATCCTATAGAGAGGAAATGTTTGTTTTGAAAGCAAGGAAGAAGATGGCACTGAGAGCCAATTTTAAGACAACGTTGCAGATGAATAGAAGGACCTATGGGTGGACAGAGAGGTGATAAAGCAAGCAGAGGAAAGTGCTCATCGTGGCACTTGGGAGGTAGCTAAGTTGCAAAATACTACTCTTTATACTTCTCTGCAGGCTTGAAAGTTTGTCAGTCACTTATTGGAATGAAGAAGAGAACAGATTTAGAGTTCAACCTTGAACAGAGTAGGGAGACATTCCTTACTGTAGCACCAGTGGTGGAAGTTCAAGTTAAAGTAGCAACCTTTTTTTTGAAGTAGGAACCAGTCTCACATGAAGAGAATGAAAGCTGGAATAACCCCTCTGGAGTAGGAGAGGGGGCAGAGCAGACTGGGGTAAAAGGAAGGAGCCCTACGTCAGGTTCTGGTGAAGTGGAGAGAGAGCTGTGCCATGCAAGCTTCCCTGGTGGTTGTCAGGAGATAGCCAGTTAGTAGGGCATTGACGGGGCTGTTGAGGAAAGCGAAGAATGAACGTGGGAAGAACAAGCATCTGTTCTGACACGGGCCCCCTGTGGTTCTCTGGTTCTTGGCTGTGGGACTCTAGTTCCTGCCTCATTTTATTTTCTTTGAATGAAATGTGATAAAAATAGTGTTACAAAACTATATTAGTGTTAACACTTAACTAAGATCGTGTTATTTTCTTCTTCAGGTAAAAGAAGAACGTCCAGAAAAAATACCAGATCTAAAATTATTAGTGGAGAAGAAATTTTTGGCTTTACAGAATAAGAATTCTGATGCAGACTTTCAAAATAATGAAAAATTTGTACAGTTTAAGCAACAGCTGAAAGACCTGAAGAAGCAATGTAAGTCAGCATGCTTTGCTTTGCTTTGGCATTTTGAAATTGGGAAACTGACTTGATGAACAGTCCCAGAGAACTGGTTTTGTAAAGTTTGCTTATCTGCTTGGCTTGATCCTCTTTCTAAATTGCTTTTTATTGTGGTTGCATTTCTGTATTTTGCCTAACTTTTGGTTCAAATCAGCTTGTCCATTTTTGAAAGCCAACAGTTTCCACAAAGTGCTAAGAAAATTCCCTAGCAGCTAGGAAGAGCTATACTTATTGTCCCCCTGCTGGGGAGGGGAATTGGGAACATAAAACTGACAGCTCTTTGATTCAAACGGCAATGGTGTTTTTCAAACTTTAAGCCGCTCTGCCCAGCTTTCTAGTCGCCATACTTTGAGTCTTGTTTCCTGCTTTGGAGCAGTGATAGCAAAGTCCTCTCAGACTATTTTCCCCTTCTTAAATATGGACCAAAATTCTTTATCCCTCTACTTTGTGGTAGTACAAATTCCATATGCTGTTTTTAAAATGTGTTGCCTCTCAAATATGCTTTATTATACTCAGACTTTAATGAACATAGTTTTGATGCTTAGAGAATCGAATAGCCGAGAGCAAGTAACTTTTTTTAAACCTAGGTTTCATATCACCTTCATCTGCATATACATGGAACAGGACTTGTATGATCTGAGAGATAAATTTGCTTCCTGTCCTTATTTGTACTTAGTGTAGGGAGTCATATTTTGAAATCGACTTTCCTTTAAATATAAACATTTTCTTTAAATTGATGCTGAGGTCTCAAAAAATGACTGAGGAAGCTAGTTTGCTTTTCTCTATTTTACAAGTAATATAAATTTCACAATTGGGAATGTTTCACAATCTTGGTAAGACATTCGCTTTTACTGTGGACTTAACAATAAGCATTTTCGTCACATTAAGTTTATTTTTTGTTCTTCATTGAACATTAACTATCAAAATCTTTCTATTATAACAAGCACTGTACCATCAACTAATAACCCCTCAAACAGGTAATAATTTGCCACTGTCTTTATGGTTATAAAGAGGCTAGTGAATTTCACTTTCGATGTTGTCAGAATAACCAAATGGACTTCTGCTATTTAAAGCATAATAATCATAATTTATGGCAAAGTTAGCATCTAGTCATAAGTCCTTATTTTTAAAGATATTTTATATTAAAAATTGAAGGATAGACATCCAAAGTATAAATTTGTTCCTCCTTCGTTACTGCTTACAAAGTTTCTATTCCGTAAGAGAAAACTATAAAGATTTTAAACTTATATAGTCATGGGAAGCTCTTTCTTATTAAGAACATATAACTCACCAAAAGGATAAATGTTAGAATCATGGTAATTACTAATTTTTTCTAAAATGCAGGGTTTGGGATTTTCCCCAAACCAGCAGTACACATCATTTGGATAGACAGTTAAACAAACATTATGACAAAGTAAATTTATATTGAAAGAAATGCTTCCTTCTATAAGATTTCCCTATATATAGTAACATAGGAATTGAGACAATGTTCCCTTTTATTTCTCTTAAAATAATCTTTAAAATCTCAAATGAGAGAACAAAATATTAATATACTCTTCAAAAGCTCTGTAAGATGTAGACATCTTACTAGTAAAATGTAGTTTTTAGTGTATTGTTACTAGTGCTGTCAGTTAAACTTGAACCCTGTCTAGTAAATTTTATTACTTTAGATTTAAAGCTGCTCTGAGGACGCTGATAAGCCTTTGACTCCCTCGGGTTTTGTGGAGCCAAATCAAAGGTACTGCCATTTATACAGGAGCCAGTGAATCTGGTTTGAGCTGTGCTCTGAATGGGAGGGATTGTGGATGTTATTTTTTATTTTAAAACTGAAAAATACAAGTCAGGGAGAGAAGCGCACATCAAGTTGCTAATGTCGGTAAAGTAAAGGCTGAAGCATTTTCTCGTCTGCACAGATCCAAAGGGTTTCAGGAAAGTCAGCATTGGGTTTTCCATTTTTCAAGAGCAAAAATTTTAGGGGATTAAATTTTAACAAAACAGTATCTAATTTTTAAGACGTGCCAGAAAACTTTGTGGTGGTGTTGGGGGTAAGGGGGAGTGCTCGGAAAAGACAAGAACGAAAGAGGCGTCAGCTGGCCTGTCTAGTGAGTAGGCAGGCCCAAGGAAGCCTGTGGGGTGGTTTCCGAGCACTCTGCCAGCAGGAATAAGTTAGGCTCTAGTTTAGCAGCTGGTTCTCAAAGGTCCCTTTACACTCTTAATATTTATGGGCTACCCCCACCATGCTTTTGTTTATATGTTTGTAACTATTGACATTTATCATATGGGCAGTCAAAACTGAGGAGTTTTAATTTGTTAACATAAACAGCATTGTAAAGCATAACTGTTTGCCAAACATAAACAAAAATAAGTGAGAGGGTGACATTGTCTTATATTCTTTGCAAATCTCTTGAATTTGTGACTTAATAGAAAGCAGCTTGATCCTTATATTTGCTTCTGCAGTCGGTCTGTTGTGGTACATTGTTTTGATTGAAGTTTAGGAAGAAAGTTGACCTTTCACATAGGCAGTTGGACTTGCTGAAAGGGCCTGGTAGGCCACCAGAAGTTCTCACTTTGAGATCCACGGATCTAGGTGAGGGGTCAGTAAACTATCCCTATGGGCCAAATCCGACCTGACTCCTGGTTTCCCATGATCTGCAATCGAAGAAAGCTTTTTACGTTTTTTAGTTGTTGGAGAGAAAAAAACCAAGAGAATGATACTTTGTGGTGTGTGAAAATTCTATAAAATTCAGATTTCAGTGGCCCTAACTACCATTTTATTGGGATGTAGACAGTCACGTACATATTGTCAGTATGTGCTCATTGCTCATCGCGGAGTTGAGTAGGTTCATCAAAGACAGTCCAACCCACAGAGCTTGTAATGTTTACTCTCCGGCTCTTGGCAGAAAAAGTTTACTGACCCTTGGTCTAAACCATAATAGAAACCAGGGCAGTGTTGTTGTTTTAACTGTCGATTTTTCTGTGAATACCATCCACTCGTGTCATGCCCATGCAGAACACTGTATGTGAATCAGTGCAGTGGATGCTCAGAGATCAATACAAAGCAGAGGCCTGTGGTGGGAGGAAACAGATATACAATCGTGGAATAACGTGACAACCACATATCAAATCAGAAGCAAAGGAAAAAAATGTCAGAAACAAATGTTATTCAATGTGGAGCCTAAATGAAGAGAGTGGAAATAGGAGTGCGGATTTTATCTGTGTGCTAATAATGCCAGTCATTTGAGAGGGACTCCTTGAAGCTGTATGTTCAGAAGGAATCTGAAGCTTATTTCCATCCCAGCAGGAAAGAATGTGCTGAAGGATTACGATGGGGGGAGGGGGGAGGGGAGGCCATAGAGATGTCTGGTTGTGTCCCACAACCTCAAACCGAGTAGATGCACTGAACTTATTTAAAGCCATGGTTACTCTAAAAGTAATATGCTTTAGTTGCACGTCATCAGTTTTTTGGGAGTTCTCTCTCCCAGATAGTCCCAGGCATTAGATCGAGGTTCTTTGGGTGAATCATTTTATCCTAAGGTACCCAATATCCTGTATGTTGGAGAGGTTATGTCTGCTCTCACTTTCCAGGGTTATTGCCAAGTTTAAATAAGAGTGAATCTTTGCAGATTCTGAAAGTTGAAGTTATTGTTGAGAAAAGCTGCTACAGAGTCATAGAAAGAATATGAGTTTAGCCACTCAGTATGTAGCCTGCTCTTCCGACAATGCTGCCCATCCCGCTTTCCTTAGTTCTGTTTCCTGGAATCTTACAAATCAAGATTGATTGCAGATAATTTTTTGTACTTGTGGAGAAGATGGCTAAGATGATGGTGGAGATGATAACTGAGTTAAAGGAACAGTTTCACAGAAACAAGTTCCATTTCCCTAAATGGTAATCATGTTCTTACTAACTCAAGTTGTGAAATAAACAATATGATTTGGTTTAAGGCAGGCATAAGCAGATTTTCTTGGGTGAAATTATCTTATTTAAACATATGTTCAGGTAATTTTCTCTTTCTCCCTCCTTTACTTAAACTGCCTCCACTATTATAACTCAAGGTTTACTGCATCAGCACAACTTAATTAGAACACGCAGACTCCTCTGTGTAGATACTTTCTTAAGCTATCAAGCAATCTTTCTGGCATCCTTTATTCATTTACCTATTATATGATTGACAGGTATTGAAAGTTTTATTGCAGGTCAGCAAGCCAGAAATCCAGGGCCTTAGATATAACTGATACCTAAAATCCTTGTGGTCAGAAGTAGAATTGATTGTATATCTGAGATCTTTAGAATTAACATAATATGAGTGCTTTTTTACTGATATATTTAATGATAAGAGTAAAGGAGAACATGCCTTTTTTAATGCAAATATGCTGATCCGGAGATGTTCACCACAAATTTAGAGAGCATATTTAGTTATACAATATGTGCAGAATAGAAGATACACAGATAGTTGAGTCCATGAGTGAAACTCAGAAATCATTTTCAGTGACGTGACACTTCTATCAGACAGATATACAGACATAAGGATTTACCCTGTAATCTTTTAATTATATGGATCCACAAATGAACTCTGTGCCTTCACTTTAAGCACACCCCATGTAGATCTCAAAAGGGATAAAAGAGGGAGTGGCCATTCAATTCACAAAAGGATTCTCTGAGGCATTCACTGGGGACTTCCCAGGGCTCACCTCATTCCCAGTGGGTCGTTTCTCTTTCCTTCGGGGGCTCTTCAAAACTGAAGTGTAGATCCAAGAGGGTAGGGACTTCTCTGCTCTCTTGACATATCCCTTGAACCTCACCAAGAGCTGCAGGCACAGTACCAGTAGCACAAGAATCTTCAGGGGACCCGCCATGTACCTGAGAGCATTTGCTCTATGTAAAGATCACCCCACCCACCCATGCCTGTCTGTTGTGGACAGGAGTGTGGACCTGGTGTTACCAGATGTTTGGCTTCTTTTAGAAAACCCAGACATCTGGCTAATAATTTTCCATTATTAAATTTCTAAAATACTGCAAACCAAACCATCAGTTGGTGACCTTTGCTTTTGCCGTCTCATAATATCAGCTTTCAGTGCCCTCTTAGGCACTTGATGAGGGACATTAGCATGAACTTGGCCAGTTAATTGCAGTCGATTATGATTTCTTCAGAAAAGGGAATGGTTTTGTTTTCCAGAGACTGCAAACTAAGGCAGAACTTGCACTTCTGTTCATTTGGGAACAGCAGGTGAACAATGTGGGGAGGGACCAGGTTTGGGAACCTCTGCACCAGAGACAGGTGAACAGTAGAGTGATAGATCAACACCCTTGAAGTTGCTGGGAACTGGGAAGGTTGTGTGTATGAGTTTTGAAACCTGGAAGAAGAGATAAGGGAGAAACAAAGGGGGTTCTAAGAAGGGAAATGTTTGACTGTGCCTAGAAAAAATGCATTGTGTTTTAAGCTTTGCAAAATGTTGACCCATCTGACTTAGTCCTGATAGCCTTCAGCCTATAAATCTTGTTGTCATAAGATGTAACTGTTTACCCAAACAGTGTACATTGCTGTCCCATCATTAACTAAGCCCAAGACCCGCAAAAGCAGCAATAATGTTATATTCCCCTTTATATCCCTTTGTTCCTAATGTTAATCAGCACTCTGTTAATATTTATAGAACATAATTATTCAACTAGAAAAAGAGGGTCAGAACCTACTTAAGGCTGTTTGATTATAAAATTTCTTTCTCTTCGATAATGTATCATCAGTAAAGTTGAGAGTAAGAAGGTAGAAAATTATTGTTTTCAGGGATCTAAAATCAGTAGTAATAGCAATTTTTGTCTTTGGGAATCCCTTAAATTGCTGAAAAAAGAGTCAACATGCACGATTTTTTGTGTGTAACCTCTTACAGTAAAATGTTGGTGAAAACTGTGGTGTATATAGTCATACACAGTTTTTAATGCCAGAGCAGCATCATGCTGACGAATTAAGTGCTTATGACTTGATTTAAGTGTGATTGCTTCGAACTGTAAGCAAATTTGTAAACATTTGTTTGTTGGCTCTTCATTAGACACTTTCATCATCTCTATCACCCTCACTGGGTCTGCATTTTTTTCCTGATGATGTAGGAGCCATCACTTTTGCTTGTGGGATGACCATAAATTGTTGGGAGATGCTAAAAACCTTAAGTTTCACCGCAGAAATAGATTTTTTTTTAGGCTGGATTGAGTTCCTGGCCTGGGGACTTCCACTCATTGGGTGAAATTTCTGCTCTATGCAAATGTTTAAGTCTTGGTTTACTTGCCCCCTACCGGGCCCCCCTCTTCTCTGAGTCAGGATCTGTCTGTCTGACTCTTCTGTGTGTCTCTTTCCTCCCTTCTGCCCTTTTTTGTTCCCCACCGCATGCGGTTGCTTTTTCGCGTATCTTTACTTACATCAGGAAAGCTAACTGGCACTACCCATAGCCTGATGGTGAAGATACCTCAGAGAGGTTACAACATTGGCAGGTGCAGGAACCTGAGGGCTAGAGATGCAGGTGAGGGACGCTGGAGAGGGATGGAGCGGTCTTACCTCTTTTTCATAAGCTTGTGATTTTGCAGGAATTTTTACATTTTAAAATGGATGTGGGGTACCAGGTAACTAACTGAATAAGTGAAAGGAATAAAGAAGAAAAAAGATTCATCAAAGCCCGTTGACTATCATAGTGGAGTTTTAGTTAAAGCAGGAAGCTATCAGGGAGCTCTTTGTTATCATTTCTACGTGTCTTTTATACCAGAAAGATGCCCAACTGCTTAGGTTTGCTCTAACACTTTTGGAAAATAGTAATAATGAAAGTAACATTCTTTGCATAGCCCCCAGCGCTATGGTATTTAATGAATGCGTGTTGAGTTAGTAACTACAGGTATGGTTTGTTTGAGCGCTCCCAGAGCTTGCATACTTTATATACACTGTTGTTTATTTCTCACAGCTTTGCAAGTTAACTATACACAGTTTTAGATTAGAAAAAAATGCTGAGAGGTAATAGAATTTCCTTAAGATCTTAAGTGCTGAAATTCAACCCAAGTTTGGGTGACACCAGAACTTATGTTCTTCGCCTGAGAGACATCAACTCTCGAAGCATTCCTATGTGATTTTCTCTTCTCTCAATTCAGACATTTCATGCATCTCTTGAAAAACTGAACTGTCATAGGATTCTTTACTATTAGTCTGGATCTCTCAGATCCTAGAGCTGCATGGACGTATTCTGAACACCGGGGCGTCAGCTTCACCCCACTGAGAGAATGTCTTGCTCACTTCCATGTAGAGATCAGACATCGGATGGTGTTTATTCATGCATGCTTCCTCTGCCTTCACAGTAGCCCCGCGAGACACATGTAGGGTAGTCTTGTTTTATAGATAAAGAAGTGAGACTCAAGAAAGGCTAAGGGGTCTGCTCAAGGTCACAGAGTCAGCTAAAGAGTGAGACTTACAACGGTGTCCTCCTCTTCCAGATCCATGGCCATTCAGATTTTGGCAGTCCCGCCAGTAAAAGTGCCTAGGAATGCCATTTTTGGTGTGAATAGTTGCTATGTTATGCCGGAGAAGTTAGGCGAGTTATTGCACAAGTCTAGAATGGCTCTCAGGAAGTTTATTTCAAGCATAGCCATAGTAATCCCGTACATACACATCAACGCTCAGTCTTCACGACATCCACGTGTGGGAGGAAATGCATGAAAAAGGCCGGCTCTGTTTTTAGCAGACCGCATCTTGGAGGTGACATATTTACCCAGTGCCTCATAGACAGGAGGTCACAAGGATAACAAACATGTTCCCGAAGAAAGGAGAAGCTTTAGAATGAGAGATGGCTATAATTAAAGTTATTAGGAAAGAAAGGTTCAGTTATCAAGGGAGAAATGAGTCAGCAGCAAGTTTAAACACAAACTGTGAAGTCAGGGTGTTTCTCCCATGGTGGCTTATTTTGAGCAAGTGTGATGCCATCGTGCTCAGCAGCGGCCTAACCCGGAGCAGGAGACCAGCTCATCAGCATCCAGGCGACGACGTACATCATACTTAAGAGAATAATTATCTTGTCAAGTTATTAATTCCTGAGATTGGAATGATTTAAGTTTTCTAATTATTAGGTCTATGTAATGAACACCCCTGTGGAGTCGACCCCTACCCCCTTCCATTTCCAGCCACCAGCAACCGCTGTTTTGTTTCCCCCATGTCGTCTTAGCTGTTCCAAAATGCTACAGACCTGGAATCCACACTTACAGCCCTTCCAGTGCCTGCATTCAGAGAGCAGAGTGCATTTGGGATTCATTGCCGGTGCTGCTAGTATCATCAGTGTATTCATGACAGTTGGTTACTGAGTGTTCTGTTGTATGTCTGTAGTGTGGTAAATTATTCATTTACCAACTGAAGGATGACATTTCACTTGCGTCCAGCTTGGGGCCATTATGAATAAAGCTGTCATAAGCACTCATGGGAGGTTTTTATGTGGATCTGAGTTTTAATCTCTTTTCTGTTTGTATGGTAAGTCTATTTTTAATGGATAACAAACGGATAGACGGTTTTCCAATTCGGGGTACATTCCACATCCCCTCCGCAGAGTGGGCGTTGTCGTTGTTGCATATCCTCACCGACATTTGGGTTATTTTGGTTTTGGTTTTGGTTTAGTCATTCTAGTAAGTATGTAGAGTGGTATCTCTTCATGGATTATGTTTTTCTAATGATCAGTGATATTGAGTATGAAGTTCCTTTTTTAAATTTAAATGTTTTGGATAGTGTTCATGCTTTTCTGTTCAAGTATCACCTATACTTATTCACTCATTCACTCAAGAAACGTTGTAGATGGTCTTCAGTGATCCTTGAAGTGCAATTCACACACTCTTGCCATTGGTCCTAGCATTGCCTGGAAATGTATTCAGAATGTTAGCCCCAGACCTACTGAATCTAAAACTAAGGGTGGGGCTAAATTTTATCTAGCCTTCCAGATGATTCTATTGCACGGTGGAAATTGAGAAGCATTGGTTTGCAGTAGTAGCACTCACCCACCACTGGGCATCGGTATCAGCTGCTACCTAAATAAAATTAGAGCTCAGGCCCTATGTGCAGTTTCAGATTTTAGTTCGTGTTCAGGTCTGTGGATAGTGCTGAGGTACAGTCAGGGTTGAAAATAACTGATGTACTGAAGGTTGTTTAGCTAATCATTCATTCAAAAGGATACAAATCTAACTTCTTATTCTAGATCTCATGCAGCTAATAATGAAAGGGAAGACCCATATATGTATAGCATAGTTATAAGTTACTCAGTAATTGCCTAATAAGTGGTAACTTGGTGTCCTTGATTTGAACATAAACAGACTTTATTCTACATCTGAGAGTCTCATTTTTATATTCCATGTTCTACTTCACATTCACTCATTCAACACGTATTTATTAAGAATGCTGGGAATACAGCAGTGAGAAAAACAGACAAGCCTGTGCTCATAAGCTTGCATTTTGGTTTTTGGTATCAACTTAACATCTGCTCTCTTTACAGTATTTAGGTGGAAATATGGAGCATTTCTTAATAGCGCTAAAACAAAAGTGTCCTCATATACATGATTGATTGCTTTAATGATGATCATGTATTTGTTATACTCAAGTTCTGTTCTTCAGAGTTGTTTCCCTTATATTTGTTGGCATTTATATTAACCACAAAATCCCTTTTTCTTGAAAACTTTTCAAACTCATTTACTTAAAACCTACTTTAATGACAATAAGTAGAGAGTACCCATGCCATGGAAAGATCTGGAATTTGGATTCTGAAAATATAATCTCAGATTCTGATCCAGTGTTTTTTTTTTTATCCAATGAATAGAATTTTACTTTTGTGTAAAATGTGGGTAGTATAATAACAGTGCTATTTAGCCCACAGAGTTGTATAAAATCAAATCTGATATTTTAAAATAAAAAGTGAAAGTCTTTGGTAAATTCTAATATACTCTTCAAATATCACCCAATCTTTTTAAGCTTGCTTGAAAGTATTTACCTAATTTTTATTTCAAAGGGTACACATTTTATAACTTACTCGCAGTTGGCATAAATTCTCAAGTGCCAGGCAGAAAGCTCAGAGTCACTTTGCTAAAGCATTAAGAGATTTTAATGAAGGGTAAAATATTACTAGACTGTCAGGTAGTTAAGGAATGTTCTGCCATTGACGAGGGTGTGAACAAAAAAAATGTTGATGAGATAGCAAATCATTTTTCAGTACAATATTGATTTTGGCAACTACTTCTTAGTAGGAAAAAGAGTGAAATGTCACGAGCAGCACTGTTCACATAAGGTGAACCATGCTGTATCTGGTGAAAAGTATTCATTAAGAGTAAATAGAGTGGCGTGGATGTCTTGGGGCTGCAGCTATCAGCATGTCCTGTATCTGTTCAGGGCCTTTAATATAGGGATTCTCTTATACCTACATGTTAAATTTAACTAGACACAATCAGCTCTGCTGTTTGAGTTAGCTTTTCTTTTTTTTAAATATTTTCATACTTAAATACTTTGATCACTTTTTTCACTTTTTTTTTTTTTTAATTTAGTAAACAGACACCTCCTATATGCAGAGCCCTGTGCTAGGCACAGGATCAGAGGCAAGTAGCTAATGTCTTGGGAGTAAGAGAAAAAGGAAACGGGTCACGTGAGATTGCAGGGTCCCAGAACTAGGCATGCAGGATTTGGAGAAGACATGAAAGACCAGGTAGGGGTGAGGAAAGGCGTTGAGTAGCGTTTTCCAAAATAAATATATAAAGGCTCTAAGGCCAGAAGAATTGCTCTATGCTGTCAGATTCCTTAGTGTGTCTTATGCAGTTTACTTTTGCTTCAAATGTCAGCTCAGTGAGAAGTAGACTGTTGTCTGCTGTGATCTACAGCACCTTTCATGAAGCCAGCGCATCATCTGTGTTTGGAGGATGAATAAAAACTATGAGAAGGGGATTAAAACCTTTCCATGGAACCTTTTTCCCCCACTGGGACAGATATCCTGCAGCAAACACTTTGGTACACACTGGTCCTGGGAACGAGCGGACAGGACACACGCTGTGTACCTTCCACCACGGTTGCTTGGCAGACCTGGCAGCAACATGCTCTTCATTCCACGTGTGGCTGCCAGTTGGCTGGAGGCGTTCTCAAACCTGCTGGCAACCTTCCTTGCCCAGTTTGACCATTGGGTGCTTACTGGTGGAAAGTGCTTCCTTCCTCTTCCCCTTTAGAACAACACCTGTTCTGTGTCTGGGGGACACTATTCTTTGACTTCAACTCAGTCACATAAAACAGGAAACTTCTCAGCTGGACCCAAGCACTTATGATTTCTTCTCCCAACCATCAGTTCTAACAGCCTCCTCTCTCCTGTTATGTGGGAGCATTGGTTCCCCTTCCCACCCTCACCCTGCACAAAATATTAAGATGCTTCTTATACTTGATAGTATTAGAGAGTCAGTGCAATATGGTGTAGTTTATTTAGGTGTATTTTCCTTCTGCTTTACATCACAGTTTTAGTTTACATTTGGTTGCCAAAAGCAAAAAGTTACCCCTACAAGGAGTTGAGTAAGAATTTTTAGCCAGTTAACAAGATGTCTGTCCTGTCCCATTCCAAGAACCTCTTCCAGCCCTTCTCCCTTGCCTTCTGCTCCCACTGCTGTCACTGCTCTGCTTCGTTTTACCCTTGGTCTCCTACGTGCTCGCTGCTTCCCACTGCCTCCCTTCGGCTTCTGCCGGCGTGATCCATCATTCTAAAGCATAGGTCTGCCCCTGCTTGTCCCCCACATGGTCTTTCCAAGCCCCCCCCCCCCCCCCCCCCCCCCCCCCCCCCCCCCCCCCCCCCCACACACACACAAGGCTTCTTTGTCACTTTCTCAACACTCCTCTCTGTAACCCTTTGACCCAGACACTGGCAATTCCCAGAAAGTACTGTTTTATTTCACCTCCAGACATTCACACTTGCTGATCACTTCAGGGAATATTCTGCTTACTCCCTCCCTTTCTTCACTAGGTGAGGCGAGTCCATCTCTGCCTTTACATTGTCTCACGGATGTCAGGGAGTCTTCCCCAAGGTAAAGTAAGTGCACATCTGTGGAGTGGATCTTCAAAGAAGTTTTAACCTGGAGAGAGGTCTCCAAGAGCAAAGATTCGGAGATTGTTTGGCCCAAAGAAAAATTTGACAAAGGGCCTCCCTGGTGTTGCAACGGGTTGAGTGCAGCACTGTGGAGCTGTCGGTGGCTGTGTGGCTGTGGCACAAGTTCAATGCCCAGCTGGGGAGATTCCCACATGGCGCAGCAGACCTCTCCTGCCTCACCCGCTCCCTCCCTCAGCTCCCCACTCTGTCTCTGGCAAACCCGCTCACCATCCCACACCTCTGGCCTGCACCCCAGCTTGTATGCAAAAACAAATATTTTTAAAAAAAAAGAAAAATTTGACAAAGATTATGGTAGCTTGGCTAATGATTTTGTTTAAATAGTATGCAAAATGGAAACCAGTCCATATATTCTTTTCATAATCTGTTATTTGCGCACAAATTAATATTGTCTTTAAAATATAAAATATTCTGTGTCTCCTCCTTTTGGTGATGTGCATACCAGTGCAGACATACTAATTGAAATATATTAACTTTCTCATCTTGACTGACTCATTTGACTTGAACAGCAAGTTCCCTGGTGGACCCCACCTCTAAAAATAGAAAGCACATTATTATGTTTTCAGAATTCCAAGCTTTGAGAAGCGGTGAGTTGTTCTTTGTTTTTGCTGTGATGGCGATTGACCTGTAGCTGAATTCTGCTCGTTGCAAGGGCAGGAAGCTGTGTGTCATAGTTGGAGGAGAAGAGGAGGCCCTGAAGGAACAAAGGGTTGGGAGAAGCATGTTAGAATGATGGGTTATAAATACCAACATGGTAGTTAATTAAAATACACCAACTATATCTGAGGATCAAACTGAAGCTTGGATAATGCAGTGATAATTTAAGGTACCTATAATCAACTGACTATTAAAGGCATAGAATATGTGCTAACTTTAAAATATTTTCGTGATAACTATACTTTTGGGGACCAATTCTAATGAAATAACCCAGAATACAAATACTTGAGATGCAAAGGTATTTCCTCAAGGATATTCATTAGGAAAAATTGGAAATAACCAAGATCTGTGAAAATAGTTTATCTAAAAATATGAAATACTTAAAAATATTTTATCATGTAATAATTTTTAAAAATCTACCTTCTGCTTAAAGGATTCCTTTAAACATTTCTTAAAAGACAGGTCTGATGATGATGAATTCTTTTATAAGTCTGAAAAACTCTTTATTTTTGAAAAATATTTTCTATGGTTAGCAGGTGTTTTTTTTTTTTTCTTTCATTCCTTTTAAGATATTGCTGCAGCTACCCAGCTGTGGTCTGCCAGCTTATACTATTTCCAACAAGAAATATGCTATAATTTTTATTTTTGTTCCTCTATTTGTCATGTACCTTTTTAGATCATACATACACATACACATTAATGGCTATAAGCGATTTGATTCTAGTGTCTTGGTATAATTTTATAATGTTATACTTTAGACCAGTACGCATAGTCTGCACATATAGTGGATAAGTCTACACTATTACCAGGTAAAGACATGAGCAGACTAGAAAAGGACACAGGACATGAAAGACCAGCAAGTAATGCAGTTAGTAAGTCACGTGGAACATTATTTTTTTATAAGGTCAGCCCTCTGATTAGACCTCACCTTACACCAAATCTGGTTGTAGTTTATAGAATAAGTTGGAACGGGACGAGGGCTGCTTATAGTGGTCCTGATGATTTCTGCACATCACAGAGGAACAACTGGAAAAGAAGGAATGAATGATGAGAGGTGCAGTGGGGGTCAAATCTGTAGGACATGTCAGCTCATAAAAGATAATAATAGACTTAGGAGAATAGGAGTGGAAGGTGACTCTGAGGGCCGTCATAAGAGTAACTTGGGGAAAAGGTGATTACTATTAAAAGTAATAAAATGTCTTCTGGAAAAGCTGGTCTTTGATGTCAAGTATCTTGCACTTAAAATGGTATAAATCTTCATCAGATGGTTGGAAACGAGCAACTCTGGTGGGAGGCCAGGCCTCTAAAGAGGGAGAGAAGGGCTCCTCTTGTGCTCCCAGGCGATAGTCGGTGCAGTGGGGACAGAGGGGCCAGCAGGGGATGCTCCGGTGACTGGGAGGAGGATCACGGGACATCCAGCCAAAAGCATTAAAGGGAGAAAGAGTTTTGTCTTCTTAATATCATTTTAAAACTTAGTTTAATTTCCTTTTCCCAAGGATGTACAGACTTCTTGGTCCTGTCGTTACGCATAATTTTTTCACATTGCAAAATTCTCAAGTTAAATTCCATAATCTAATAAGATGGGGGAGGGCAGAATTAGCCATTGTTTTTGAGTTTCCTGTGTTTCAGCTCCTTGGTGGTCTTTGTTAATTGCTTCACTGTCTCTTTTGCTCCTCCTAGATATGGGTATGTAAAGTGGTGACTTACCCTTTTCAGTTTTGCAAGCAAGAAACATATTGTACAGTTAACATTTCATAGTACACAAGACGGTAATGAGGAAGGGCACTCATTTATTAAAGAACAGTTTTTTTAAAAAAAATCAGTCAAGCTAGCAATTTTTATTTTGAAATTGTGCTTTAATCATAATAAGAATATTTCATTTTAGCATAATTAGAATTTTATAATTATTTTGAAATAAATATTAAACATGTAAGAGTGATTTGCATTGACTGTAAAGTTCAAAACTGCTGTAGGTTAAAATTATTACTATGACTTCATCTAAATATTCAGTTTTAAATTCAGTGGTGATGGGCTTCTAAGTCTCTGAACAAACCACCCAAAACTTAGTTACTTAAAATAACGACCACTGATTTGAATCGTGATCCCAGGGATCAGCATTTGGCCTGGGTTTATTAGCTGGATGGTTCTTCTGCTGCTTGGGCTGTGCTCACCTAGGGATCTACTGTTAGCTGCCTGGTTGGCTCAGAGCTTCATGGTCCAGGGCACGTTCAGATGAGACAGCTTATCCTTGCTCCAGGTGGTTTTATCCTTGAACAGACTAGCTTGAGTTTACTCATATAGTGGCAGAGGGGAGGTAAGCATCTTAAGAGCATAAGTAGAAGATCTCTTGATTCTTCAGCTTGGAAATAGCTCATGGGAATTTGTGTCAGACTATGGGTCAAAGCTATCACAAAGAATGGAAGAATGGGCTCTGCTTCTTGATAGGAAGAAATAGAAGGCATTATGAACCAGATTTTTAGACTGCCATGCCAGCTCTTATTTGCTTACTCATTTGTTTTCTACAGTTATGTTTATTGAGGTAAAGTTAGTTTACAACACTGTATTTGTTTTAGGGGTTACGGTTCCAATCTCCACAAATGCATGGAATATTCAAATATCAGTATTTAACCACGGAAACATCACTGATTGTGTGTGTGTGTGTGTGTGTGTGTGTGTGTGTGTGTGTGTGTGTGTGTGTGTGTGAGAGAGAGAGAGAGAGAGAGAGAGAGAGAGAGAGAGAGGGAGAGACCCTTTATTCTCAATATGCAATCCTCAAAAGCAAGGGGTATTTGAAATAATTTCTTTTTCTTATTTTTTGAATCATCTAATCAGGGAAATGTTTATTTAGATATTAAAACAACTGAAGAGATAATTTAACATTAGTGAAACTATACTGCAACTGGATTACTTACACATTGAATATAGTTTTTATTTTGTTTTGTGCCTGTCACTGGGCTAGGTGTTTAAGAACAGAGAAATGAAAAATGTGGCTCTTTTTTATATTCTTTGATAAGTTTGTATTCTTATAAAATGGGCAAAATTTATATCCACTCAGTGCAACAAGTATTAATTATTAATGTGTCAAGGATTTTGACTTTATGAAAGATAGGACACCACTGGATATGACTTAGTCCTTTTAGTAACGCAAAGGAACATATTTAAAATAACTGTAATTCAAAGCAAAATAATGTGCTATGAGCGAAATATAAACTGAGTGCTATAGAATTAGAAAAAGAATAGGAGGAGGCAAATGATCAACTGCCAGAATATGTGATTCATGTAATTAACACCTGAGGAGGGAGAGATCTTTGAAACCAGAGGGTGGTAGCTTCATAGAGAAAATGAGTTTTGAACAAGACTTTGAAGAAGAGGTAGAATTTGAATAAGTGGAGAGGCGAGAATCCTACCCAATTTAGGACTGAGTTGTGCTTTCCCAAGAAGGTAATTGTTTAATTAAAGAAAGAGTCTTTTAAAGTGGCAAATATTAAAGAGCATGAGATAATGCTGTAGAAAGACTGTGGACACACTGCCTGGGAATAGAGCTGGCAGCGAGCGCCCCTCCCTGGGAGCCCAGGCTCCCTCTGTTTCATCATGGACTTATGCACTTCGGTGGGAAAGTGGAGCAGATAATATTGTCAGGGCTGGCCACATTTCACTGTCAGTGCTCTCTTTAATCACATATTGATTAAAAAAATAGAAACAAATATTGTGTGTCCTTGCCGGCAAGAAAATCCAAAGTTAACAAAAGTAAGGAAACCCCCATTGAGTAATGTCAATTGGTACTTTTTACAAGTATGTCTGGATCTGTTTAAGAATTAAGCTGTTAGAGAGAAATTGGGGGATTTCCTTTCCTGTTTGACAGGTAGATTTGCCTTTCAAACTTTCTGTTCTAGTTTGTCCTGAAGCACTTGGAGGAGGACTGATTAAAATGCATTTTATTCAATGCTAATTGAATAGTACAGTATTTAAATATTCACCAGATGTCAAAGTACTCAGCTAGTTATGTTGTGGTAAATAAAATCATAATTTTTGTTGTAGTAAGTCAAAGCCAGTATTCACTGTTAAAATGGCATTTAATATATGTGAATCCCTTGATCTAGTTTGTCATTGCTTTTCCTCTAAAATCAGTGATCTTGACGCGTGTTTGACATGGATATTGCCAGGGGATGAATTTCTATAGAAGTCCCTGGGAGAAACTTGACTACTACTTCAGTATATTCAGTGATGGGACTTTTGAGAGCTTATAATAGCTTTTATTATATCATTCATTAGCTGATATGTGTGTTCATTTCAAAAAGGATGTATAATAGGACTATTATAAATTGAAAATGAGGTCACACATGAAAGTGTGCTGTAAACGGAAAGCCCTGTGCATATAAGTATTGGCATTTGTTCCTTCTGGGTCACTATTAGTAGTCCATAGTTTAGTTCTAGAGCTGAATTTCTGAATTCAAGTCTGGGGTCAGCTTGTTACTGTGTAACCCTGGATGGTTTAAAAAAAAAAAAAAAACCAAAAGCCTCTGTGCCCCAGTTTCTCCATCTATTAAAATGTCGTAATAAGAGTGCACTTACTTCATAGGGTCATGGTGAAGATTAATATATGAAAGTCACTTAGAACATTCTCTTGGCACAGGGTCAATATTGCATGTTAACTGTTACTTTGATCACCACCACCATCATCAATGTATATCGCTCTCTGGAATTCCTCTTCCACTCTTGCTTCTGTTCTTTCCTCTGCTTAGAAGCTCACTGAGGACAAAGACTGGGTCTCTTCTTTTTTTACTCCCTCAGCATGTGTCATTGTTGCTGTTTCAGAACAGACATTCAGTAAGTGAGTGGATTATATTAAATATTCATCCATAGAGTCTATTAAAGAGACATACAATAAGAGACGTGTGGAAGAGGGAGTAGCATTCTTCTGAAAAGGCCACCTTTGGGTCCTGGAGAGGCTCAGGGGCTTGTTGAGCTGACAGGATGCCCCTGCAGCACTGAGGGGGTGGAGTGAAGTCGCCATACAGCGAGAGCTGGGTCGCCCATCGCCTGCAGACAGCAGCTGGGAAGAGTAGAGTGGGCAGTGAAGTTGTGAGCCAGGCTGAAGTTGGAGGGGAGGGAGGATTTCCTATAAACCCCTGAAAGTCATTGCCAGCGTATGAATAATTTTGACTTCTTAGGTAATTTAATTTGGGGAATGGCTGATCTGGTACGAGACATGATGGGCTAGGAAGTACTGACTCAGAAAATCTAATTACTTTATTAAAAGAACTGTTCTAACAATGGAATAGGAGAGGCCTGCTGTAGACAGTTATACAGATTTTACTACACAAAAGCACCTTGCTGAGGTGGCTGTAGGTGACTAAATGCTCACCTGCGCTCTGACTGAGGACTTGTACCCCGTGTGCTGGAGGAAAGCCCGCCCTCTCCTAGTTCATCTGCTCATCCACTTCTCGGGGCGGGGGGCGGGGGGGCTGGGGGGGCGGGGGGGGCCAGTAGAGTCTTTGTTCCATTTACTTCATGGCATGGATTTAGTGCAAAGAACATTCTCCAGTCTGTTTTTAAAAATCTTAGCATTAGTGTATAATATTTTTTTCTGATCCAAAAATTGCATTTAGTAGTAATTGATGACTGGTCAGAGTTCGGTTCTCTTTTATAAAGTGAGAATAGGAAAGAAAAGAACTTAACTACTTGACTTTGAAAGATAGACCCCTTTATGGAAAAAAGAAACGAACATTTGTGCTCTTTTTTTCTTTTTTAAGCTTTTATTCTCCACCATGTAGTTTTCCCTTTTGTACACTAAAAGCCAACTGAAGCCGTAGAGGAAGGTCTCTTCAGCCTTCACGGCATTATGCCATCACCATAGTGCCCAGGAACTAGTCATGCTGTTGGTTGGTTCTCACTTGACCAAAGGGCAAGCCATTCTGAAAAGTCATTTGTGTGCCCATGAGCTGCTCTCTGGTATTTTAATAAATAATCACTTTAAATGGAGTGCGTTAGCTCATTTAGTGTCCTAAATAGTAGAGTCTACAGCTTGTGCCTCCCCACCCCCTTCCAAATCACAGAGTGGCGGAGGTGTGCAGGCCACAATAGCCCGAAATTCGAGTTTTGTTTGGCTCACACAGTATTTGCTTTGCTGTTTTGAGGTGCATTTAGGTAAGAGTTCTGAATCTCAGTTCCTCACCATCTTGGCCATTTCCTTTTGTCTTGGTGTCTGGTACCCCATGAACGTAGCACTCAAGCGGGAAATGAGCAGGCAGAATAAAATTCTGCCCCTGAAAACTTTATAGAGGAGCATGTTAAATCAAATAAAGATCTCTTATCTCTCATTTTAAGACCTGTTTAGAATATTATCCTTCACTCCCGTATCAGTCCTCCAAGCAGTCTTCGTATTTTAATTGTTACTAGGCTGACCTGGGCCTTACGGCAAATAAATATAAGATTGATGGACAGATTTAGAGAACTGTATCAAGGTTTAGAGTACCAGGGGTCAGTGGCAGGCCGGTTGCTTCCAGCCAGAACATACACAAATAGTGAGGTCAAGACAAGGCATACGTCACACAACAGGTTACCAGGGAATCGTAATAGTGTCCGCGCCAGGGGCAACAAGAGAATCCAGAACCTGAGCCTCTAGGGCTAGAAAATGAACATTAATGGGATAAGATCAGAATCAGCAGGAGAGGAAGCTGGAGCTAGACAGCGAGGCTGAATGGTAGGGGCTCAGGGTCCAAAAAAGGGGATGCAGGGCTGTAGATAAGAAAATGGGTCACGGGGGTGCCTACAGGACACTTACCATGTGAAAGAAGGCTCTTCTATAGAGCAACCTCCTTTGCGCAGATTATTCCTTTTAATTAATAGGCCTTGTTTTTTAGAACAGTGTTACATTTACAGAAAAACTGAACCAATAGTATAAGAGATGTGGGCTATGTTTTCCTCCTATACCGTTTTAACATCTCGCATATTATGAGGTATATTTGTTACAATGGGCGAACCAACATTAGTACAATACAGTCAGCTAAAATGTGTTGTTAACTTTAGGGTTCGCTCTCACATTCCTTGTGTGAAGATTTAACAACTGTTTGTAATACTCCTCTAATGTGGAATTTTCAGGGTAAGAGGGGCAGTAGTTACTGAAATCGGTGATTAAGGGGGTCAGAAAGCACGCGATTCCGGTAAATTCTTTGTAGTCCCTTAGGCTTTCAGATTCTGAAAGTTACCTGTGCCATAAACACAAATGGATACAGAGCTTTACAATATATGGATTTCAAATAATATGCTTTGTGGGCATATAGTTATGTTTTCTGTCCATTTAGTCCACAAAGATTTTTAAGCGCCTACTGTATGCCAAGCCCTCTGCTAGATGGCATTAAGAATTCCATCCCAGCTAGTTAGGAGTTTTTACCCCTTTCACAGCTCTTCCCCAGCAGCCATGTGTCTTGAAGGACGTCTTCTGGGCTTGTCAGTTCAGTGAAACTGGCTTTTGAACCGCCGTTGTAACTTTCAGGGAGTCCTACTGGTCTAGGGACCTCGATGACATTGCTGGTTGGGCTGCTTGTATGCCTGCACGGGTCCTCCACTGGGCTGCCCTGTGACTGTCAGCATGCCCCGGGTGCGACAGCTGTGCAGAGGTACTTTGTGTAGCGCTTTTCCAGATGTGCCTTGTCAATTGACCTTTTCTCTGTCTTCTCCAGTTACTTGCTGACCTAGTCTTTCCCCTCCACTGCCTTGTGCCAGGGACCACTTAAACGTAACAAGAATTATGCTCGGACAGGATGAAAAAAGAGGCTCCCGTCCTCCAGGAGGCCATGTGCTGTAAAGCAGTCTCACCTTAATTGTTCTGCCCCACCAGGAGGAGTATATGCCTCCCAGTATTTTGTTTATTCATGATCTGCCCAATGCCAGTACGTGCATTAACTGCGAAACCTGACTTTCTCTCATTTCTTAGGTAACAACTACTTATAAAAAGACATTCTAAGATTTTGCATGCATGCTGAGGTGCATGTGTCTTACTTTGAAAGCCTGTGCTGGGCTGTGTAGCTTTAATAGGTTTTTACTGAATGACGTCCCTAACCCCTCCACATGACTAGCATAGTCTGTGGAGAATACTGAGGGAGCTAGCAGCTATAAACAGACATGCTGGATTTAATTAGGGAAAAGTCCTAGTATCTATTTCTGATTTACTGAGCTACTCAAAGATAAGCACTCCATGCAATTTGGAGCAGAAATGCAATATTCTGAAATTTTGAGAATTTTAATTCAGAGGCAGGCCATTCACCTCCCACAACCAGTATTTTCTGAACACCTGAGAGTTCACATTACCACACCACACCTACCATTCACTGTACACAATACTGTAGGAAGATTCCATTTGGTATCTGTAATCCACATTTTCTGTTGCTTTTGCTAGATACTTTTTTTCAGAAACCTTTTAGTTCCCTGTGACTGTACTCTCAGAAATGTGTGGTTCTGCCTCTCAATACAGAGCCAAATAAAATCTGAACATCCGCTAAATTCACTCAAAGACCTTTAATGGTACAGACTTTTAAATGAATCATTAATAGTATACTCTTCACGTATTTGCTATTTGGGGTCCACAGGGTCAGCCACACTGGAGGAGAAGAGAGAATAGGCCGAGTTGCATTTAGTGTTTCCAGTGTTCCAAAGTCTGGATAAAAATGAAAGATGAGCATTTCTATTTAATTTATCTGGCTGGAATCCTATGCCTAATGGCTGCATGTATACCATAAACACTGGGAAGAAGCAGCCATGGAAACACTTGTTTTCTTGTTGGGCTAAAATTACTCTGGGTTGAATATTAACACAGTGCCTGGCAGTACTTTAAAAGCAAAAATAGCTTAAGCGTGACTCACTCTGAGTCATTACTGCTAGTGCTGCTATACTGCCTGGAGCTTGACATTGAACAAGTTGGCAGCCTGTATTGCTACATTTTTTCTAGGAACTCTGAACACATTTCATTCTTGTGAATTCGCTTGTGCAATGATATTAAATAGAGTAATATGTTTATTTTGTTTCAAAGTCAAATGAATTTGAGAATGGTGAAACTGAAATATTTTTCTTGGGCTTTCTGGAGAAACTCGATTCTCAGAAGCCTCCCGTGGCTAAAAGACTTTTATTTTACAATGAATTAATAAAATGTCATGGAGGTTTTGTTTTAGATGCTCGGACTTTTTGATTGAAAACATGGGGCTTACCTGAAAATCGTTGTCAAAACCAGCCTGGTAGTACACTGCCAGAGGGATTCATTCATTTTCTGACCTTACCTGACCAGATGGGTTGGGCCATTCAGGAAGCTTTTTTTTTTTCTTTCTTTCTTCTTTTTAATAGGGTGAGACATGCAACGTAGCCTGCCTTGTAGTTAAGTCGGGTATATGACTTGTAAACTTCTCTCTTGTTATTAAAGGTTATATAATGGGAAGTTCATTGGTTTTGAAAGGCAGACAAACCCACCCACAGGATTTCCATTGGCCCTTTCAATCTGCTGCATGCCTTTCCCTGAGTAACAGTGTGGCCTAGGAGGGAGGGAGTACACTGTTGGCAGACTGGAGGAAAACCTATGAAGGATCTGTTGATCTCATCTGGTCTGGGGTCAGAATGGCTGGGAATCTAAAACTATATATATGAGGATGGTTTTCCCTTGGTGTTGCAATCTTTATTTTAACATGTTTTTGTGTTTAGCTTTTGGAGTTGCCTAACAATTTAATTTCAGTTGAGGCTGAGTCTCAGCTTTTATTATAAACTGGAGGGAACAGGGTTGGGTGATTTTTTTTTTTTTTCTATTTAAAGGCACTGTCATTTTGCTCTAAGATTTCAATGATTTATATAGAATATTTTCCTGTGACAGCCTCAAACCAAAAGGAGCCCAGCCTAATAATGCTTGATATTATTTTGAAATTGTTTTACCATAAAATTCTTACATTAGAAAATGTAACTCTGGCAGAGAATTTCAACATAGTTGCATAAATTGTGTTTCATATTACAACTTGTTCTCTACTTGACTTCATTGAAATTAATAAAAGGACTCTTTGAGAAGGATCTGGTGAGTTAGCATCATTACTTAAAAAAAAAAAAAAAAGAACTTACTCATAATGTATCCTGTGTTGCTAAGTTTTCAGAGTTAGCTATCTCAGCCGCACCCAAAAGTCCTTTCAGAAGACTGAAATCCATTTATTCATTTACACTGGCTTAGAATTTACTTCCCAATAAAGTAAAAAGTAAAAGCTGAGAATGATACAAAATTTCCCAGAGATATAGGATGATTTCATGAAAAACTAACATTTGGAAGTTGAATTGCTGCCAAGTTGTGAATGTAATATGTAGTTCCTTATTCTGTGGTCAAAGAACCTTTTAAAGCAGGGCTTTCTGACTTGGGCCCTGTGGGTGCTAAAAATATCCCAGAAATGCTTTTTGCATCCCAAAAGGGCATCACCACACTGCTCTAGCTCTACAGGAGAGAAGGCCAGGCCTGCTATAAGCATTGCCCTGGCCCTTTGCTGCTACCTTTTGGAGGGAGAAAAATGAGTTATTTGGTGTTTTTTTTTAATAATATATATTTTTATTGTTATTTATATCATTTACATTTTGTATTCCCCTTGGGTAACCCACCACCAATTCACCCATGATCCATCCGTGGTCCCTTGTGTCCTTTTCTACTCCATTTTGTGCCTTTATCCTCCCCCGCCCCCCCACCCCCCCAAGTGTCTCTCTCCTATTTGGTTTCCCTATAGTCCTGTTATAAGTGAAACCATTCTATATTAGAAAAAGGAGTTATTTGTATGGCTTGAAGATTATCTCGACAGGATGTAGTAACCCAACCCTTTTCAGGTTGTAAACTGTCCGGCTAGTCTAAATGAGGCTCAACAGTAGCTACTGTTACTAATTTTGCAGTTCCATAGATGTGCCTCCTCCATAGAAATGTGTTCCTTATGATAACAAAGTCATCACACAGGACATAAAGTAGGCGCTCAGTAAAAGCTCCCTAATAGTGAATTTATTTATACCACAAATATTACAACTGCTGACCTTATTTGGTCTGCAGAGCTTTGTTGTTTTCTTCTTTCATTGGTCCTTGCATTCATACTTTTATTGAGCTTTTTTTAGTATATGTCAGAAACTGTGAGCTATACGAGACCAATGCTTAATAAGTCTTCAAGAAGTGCCTTCTTCACTTGGAAAGGCAGATGTGCAAATATTAAATACACCAATCATAGGCTTTTACTTTATTTAGTCTCGGTATCAGGATGTCATTGCCTTATAGTAGTAACATTTTTTTTAAAAAGCCCCTAATTTCTTATTATGTACACAGCCCTTTTGAGGTGCTGTGGTAGGGCCATCCCCATTGGTCAGAGGAGGATACTGAGACTCCTAGGGGGTAAGCACTTTGCCCAACTCCATATTCATGATTCAAACCCAGGCAATCTGGCTGTGGAATTCACCCCCTTCACCATTACATAAACTACTGTTCACTGGCATTGTTGCGGAAAAAGTAAGCATTCTGAGAAGTAAGAGAAAAATGGGAAGTCAGTACACCAGTGATAATGTGATCTCTTTCGTGGGATATTAGATTTTTTGTTTGTTTTAATGAGCGATGATTTCAGAATCCTTTTCCTAAGATCTGTGTTGCTAAAACAAAGCGGCTTCTTTAGCCACTAATAAGCCACTCTGAATCTGAGGGTGGTTTACCGCCTCTCCAGCATAGTTTTCTTAGGCTATATGTGCTAATCCCTGAAATGAGCTGAGTCTGAGAACGAAGTGTTCTTACATATTCCCTCCGAGACTAAAATCAGCTCTTCACTCAGTGTTGGATTCCACCATTGAAAGAGGTGCGGTGGGCAGTGCCTGGAAACAGCTGGAAGGAAAGCTCTCCTCCCATTGAAGGTCGTGCTGCTCCTTTCATCCTGGGGCTCTCAACACGCTCCACAGCCGCCTCTCATCCTGGCCCCTACGTTCACATTAAACCCTGTCCATAGTCAATTCTACCAGTTACTCAAGAGCCCTGCAGCTCTTGGTTCTTCCTTAGCTTTGTCCAGGTTCCTAAAAGCTGTGAGAGAGAGGGGAGAGGGCAGCCCATCAGCTCTCCCTGTTCCCCTGCCCTGTAATTCACTGGCACCCACACTGTCGCCAAGGGGTCCAAAGATACAGCGAGCAAAGAGGTCTCACCAGGATGGTCCCCAGGAGTTTGTCTCCTACTGTGCTATGGGGGTGCTTTTGCTTTCATTTGGTAAAGGTACTCCTTTTTTATTTCTTGGTAGATTTTGTAAGAAAATATTTTCTCTTAACCCTGGAGCAAATTGCACTTAGTTGCTGAACAAAGTTGTCTGCAAGGACATTTTCACTGCAGGCAGTATAGCTTTCGGCAATTAGAGGCAAATTTTCCTACTGTTTGGTGAGGTATAAAATAGTACACAGTAACTGGAGAATGAATCCATTTCCAGCTACAAAATTAACCTTGTCTTGTTCTTCAAATAATGCTTTTGGAAAGTATTTTGGTAGACTTGTTACCATTTAACCGAAGAGTAACCTTGAGTCTCTGAAGTTGCCCCCAGGCAGCACTTACATAGGTAACAATTACTTACACTTGATTTATTACACACTTTCTGTTTATTTTTGAAAAAGAATGATGTGTAACAATTTCCTTCCAGAAATCCAGAAGCAAGCATTTTGTCTTGAGCTTTTTCTTGGCCTACTATACAGCTTAACAGGAGACAAAATGGTGCCCTATGGAAATAAGCGCATTCCTTCCTGCGCTGGGCCTAGGACTTTGGACTAAGTATTCTTGTGACCCAGTCCTTGTGTGGATTTCTTTTAATAAGCATGTCCATTCCTGACATTGTAAGGACTGTTTCATTAATTTACCGAAAGGAAGGTGAGCAAACAGTGGTAAATTCTAGTCATGGGATATGGTGTGGGTCATTGGGATTTTAAGCAGCGCATGCTTTGTAATCAGAGATAGTGCAGATGAGGTGTGGGATGGGCAGGAACAGAAAGGCAGGTCAGTGGTTGCTCTTTGCGCCCTGCCCCTTCAGATCTGTGCGATAAATCCTGGACCTCATGCTTGGTGCTTTGGGTGCCTTAGCGTTTGGGAAGCCCGTTTGGGCTTTGCAAGGCGCTTTGGATTAAGACTGTCATAGGTTTTCACTTCTTGGCAACTAGAGGAAGAAATGCCACTTGTTAGAAAGGGAGTGGAGTGACTCTTGAGACTAAGAATGTGATTTTGATGGTGGGGGGGTGGGATAGAAAAGAGGGAGACACAGGGAAAGGAGGGCAATTCAGGAAAAAATGCAGGGAGGAAGGCAAAGGAGAGGAAGAGACAGCTTTGCCCCCCTTCCCCCTCCCTGTTTTACAATGTGGTTATTTCTGCTTTCTCCCTTAGCTTCCTCTTCTCTTTGCCCTTTTGTCGGCTCTGCCTTCTAAAACGTGTTCTCTCCTCCTCCTCTCTCATCTATGTATCCTCCCACCCCTTGTCTCTATCTCCACCCCCACCCCATCCACTTCCCTCAGTTGCCCCTCCCACTTGGCAGAGGGGGCCACAATGTCTGCCACATTCACAGCCATGGCTGGCAGTCTGAAATACCCTCCACCCTTGGAGTCCATCCTAGTATCAGCTTTTACTTCCCAACAAGCTTCACCAGACTTTCCAGTTTTCCTTCAAGTCTGAAAGAATTCATCCTCGTGCATCCTCCTCTCGGGTGACGGTCTCCGTATCTGTGAGACATGAGGTGGGAGAGGGCAAGCTGTGCCCTAGGCCTCTGGCAGAGATTTCATCGTAGGACTTCATCAGTTCTGCAGATAACAGTGAGAGTGTGCTCATTTCCCCTGATTTGTGGATGGGATAACTGGCAGGCAAAGAACAAGTCACACAGCTGGTGGGTGACTGAGCTGGACACTAGGAGAGTGTTTCTCGCTCCAGCGTTGGTGCTTTGCTGCCTACAAATAACTGGCCTGCTGTCTCCTTACTCTGCTTTCTGGTCAGAATTAAGGCAAACTCGTATTAGTATCATCTCTTAAACTCTTAACTCTTGGTTTTTAGTGACAAGTACACAACTATATTGCCATTAAGATTTAAAATCAGGAAGTATTTTACTCTCTTAATAACCTCTTTTTAGTATTTGCAAATCTGATAAAGTTTTAATTTAGAATTTCTTTTATTTAATCTTTTATGAGTTACTTTACAAACATAAAAATGTGTGTATTATATGAGCAATCAACTATTACACCAAAATAAACAACAATGTAAGGAAAAAATAAATAAAATATGCTAAAAAGTGTATTGTGGAAAATTCGCATTATATAAAGGACAAAATTAAAAGTCACCTGGAATCCTCACCACTCAGATATGCCCACACAGTAATAACATCTATATTTCTTTCATCTTTTTTTACCTGTAAAATACAAGTATTGCAAAGTTGAGATCATCGTTGTGTCCAGATTATTCCATGGGTGGCTGAGAGTTGTGTCAGACTTATTCCACAGTCTGAGCTCATTAAGTGTTTGAAAAAATGCCTTTATGTTAATGGCACGCTCCCATTTTCTGTACGTACCTTGATTCAAATTCAAAATTCTTCTTTGAATCATTATTCTTAATATTCACTCACTGGTAACTTACCAGTGGAAAACAATTGATATCAATTTTTAAAGCCAGCTTTGTAGTTTGAAATAACATTGTGTTCTATGCCTTGAGTTTGAAATATGAAAAAGACAACTAGATCATTGTTACTTTAAATTTATATATTGTTAAGGTTGTATTTGATATATTTTTCAGGTAGAAATTTTATAAAAGTTACTTTGAGTGCTGGAACAAGTAATTGGTGTTTTGTTCTGGTAAAAATATACTCCTTTTGAAAATGCCTTGCTGCATTTACCCAATCAATCAGCAGCCGTTTATTAAATTCCTACAAAGTGTAAATTTTTGAGAATAAAAAGAAGAAAAACATGCCTTCTTCTTTTGAGAAGCTTCCAATTTGTGCAGGTAACATTTATGTAAATATAATTATATAGTTAATGTACATATAATAGAAATAACATAACACCCATCAATACTAAAGTTAAGCTGCTAGCAGAGTGCAGGGAGAACACAAAGGCCGTGCAATTGATTTTGGTCATCAGAATAAAGACTGCCTGGGAGAGTTGGCATTTGAACTAGTCCTTGAGGCATGGGTAGAATTTCACTTGGAGAAGGGAGTAAAAGACAAGAGGCTGAGGCATAATATGAGAACCACGGGTGGCTGAGAGTGCAGGCCTGATGTGGAGAAAGGGAGTGCTCCAGAGGGGGTGGTGTGTGATGTGCCCAGATGGTCGGGACAGGTGGAGTGGACGTGATAGCAAATGAACCTAGAGCAAAAAGGAGTCAAACATCTGGGGATCGATTAGTGTGTGCCCGTGTCTGTCTACATTCCTTCTCATGTCTAGGTTAACACATGGATTATGTAACAGTTTTGTAGACTGTCAATATCACCACTCATAGATGGAAATAAAAGCCCAGAAAGCCTCAGTGATTTTTTTCTGATGACACAAAGTTTGTAAGAAACAGGATTAAAACTCAAATGTAGGCTGAAGTTCATGCCTTTTCCTACCACTACTTTCCTAAAATGAGATTATAGAAAGTCCTGAAAATTATGCTGAGGTATTTGGATTATTTTGCAGATATTGCTATGGCTTTAATGCATGATAGTTTCTCACTAGGGGAGATACTTCTAGTGATAGAGGGCAGGATGAGTTGGGAAAAGGTGGTATAAGATACAAGACAAGGTGGAAGATAATCACAGAAATTCGAGCCAGACATGGAGCATCTGAGCTACTGCAGTGGCTGTGGAGTGGAAGGGAAAAGAGGGTTGGAAAGATTGAGCAAGAATTTGAGCAGAGGGCCTCCCTGGTGGCGCAACAGATTAAGTGCAGCGCTGTGGAGCTGTTGGCAGCTGCAGTGCGAGTTCGATGCCTGGCTGGGGAGATTCCCACATGGCGCAGCAGACCTCTCCTGCCTCGCCCGCTGCTCCTCTCAGCAGTGTATTTCGGTCTAACTGCCTGTTCTGCTCCCCACTCTGTCTCTGGTGAACCGTCCCACACCTCTGGTCTGCAACCCAGCTTGTATGCATAAATAAATAAATCTTAAAAAAAAGAATTAGAGCAGAGCCTGTGGGCTGAAGTCAGTGAGGACGCCTCCATTAGGCTGGTAGTCCCAGCTTTTTAATCACATACCCTTAATAGCGAAACACTTTTGAGCATGTACCCAGCCTGAAAATTTTAATATTTTAGCCCCCTTTCCCATGGATTTTCTTCAGCATACCCATTTTAGTTAATATACATATAATAGAAATAACATAAAACTGGCATTAATTAACAAGAATGGGTGTTTGGGGAGATTGGCAGGAGGGAAAGATAGAAGTGAATTAGAGTGGTTTTGGACATACTGCATGTCCAGAGGACTCCAGATGTCTTAAGGACTGTAGTCATTTGTAGTTGAAAAGTGACAAAGTTGAAAGTAAGTGTTAAAGATTTTAGAAGGAAAATGATACTAACCATATGTTCTTGTGAAATTCATCTTTATCCTCAAAACAGTCCAGTATTTCACCTCCCCTCACCCCAGTTCTGCTTCTGTATGAGAAAAGTTATGAATTTAAAAGTGAGGAGTCTTTTATGTTATATTTAGCTACATATCTTTACTTGATTGTTTTAGTGTTTAATCATTTGATTCTCTGCTAAATATTTACAGATTTTTGAAAATGTTATCCTTACTGGTCTAAATTAAAGAGTGAGTAGTCTTAAAATAGATCTTTTGTGTAGTCTAAAGCATGAAGATCTTTTTGAAGACCTTATAGATTATACTTCATTGGCCTATTCAGGTTTTTAGAACATTCAAAGGTATCAAGCCTAAACATGTCTTTCAGACCAAGATATTCATCCAAAGATAAGAATGTCTTTACAGATGGCTTATGCTTTTCAGTAACTTTCTCAAAAGTGTAATTCTCATTTCCCTCTGGCCAGCTCTCTGTTACAGAGTTAATACCTTTAAAGCTGAGTTCAGGATACTGTCAGTTTACTAAGACCCTACAACTACATGATTAAAGACACACATACTGGTTGGTATTCTTTGGATTGGTTCAGTTTGGTTTGATTTTAACTAAGGATAATACTTTTCAACCTTGTATCATTGATATTCAAGGCATGTTTCCGTTTGGGAAAGTAGGGATGAGAAATAGTTGTAGTTCCTCCAAATCTCATGAAGCCCAGTGAACTTTCTCCTCCTTTTCTATTTTTCAAGTATGCTTGATGAATATTTATTGAATGCCCAGCGAATAGTAGCCTTCCTTTAAGCTCATCATATGCTGATGTGGGAAAGCACTTTTTCTTTGTTATTGCTTAATGGATCAAGAGCACAAAGAACTTATCAGGCTAGATCAAGTTCACAAAATGTGTAATTGAGTCAAATAGATTTTCAGAACAAGTACCTAAAAATGGAAACATTCCTATTGAAGGAAATAGCAGAGCAAAATTAAGTGATGGTTTGCCCTGATCTTGCCACTGACTTTCTTAGACAGCAGAGGGCAGTAGCATGAGATAATAATAGTACTAGGTGAACCACCAGCTTTTGCTAGCCCTTCTCTTCACTGAACTCCATACATAACAAATACAACTGCCCTGGGTGGATAGCAGAATTTGAGACTCTGAGATAGAGGATTAAAGGCATGAAGCAAAAATCACAATGTAGATTGGTGATTGCTAAAAATTAACAGTATCTAATTTTGTAGCTAGCAAAGATTACCCTGGTCTCTTGTTTTTTAAGTATTGTAGCGAGTACTTGAGAGAACAATTATCTAGTACTGCTAGTCATAGAATAAACCATCTAGTCATGGATGTTTATAGTTATTGTACAGGTAATAGCAATATGATCCTATAACCAGGAAGTGCTGTGCCCTATAGTGAGGATTTAGTGAATATGAGTGACATCCCTTCAAGAAAAAAGGTTGTTTCCATAGCTTATCAGTGAGTTCACAGTCTATCGCTGCTTTGTATTTGGCCAGCGTCAAAAAGTACAGTTATTGCAAGAGCAAAGTGATTTACTCACCTGAAGACCTTTGTTCTAGCTCTGGCACTTTAATATTGTTAAGTGCTCAGAGACCAACCTTTTAAAGCCTTTTCTCACTCCCTAGGACAGTTTTTGTTTTCTTTGGTGTCACCACGTAACTCTGATCACACTTGCTGTATGTAGTGCTTTTGCACACTCCAGGTCACAAACCACTAGTGAATAATGAAATTGTAAAAAGTTGTAACCAGCATTTTATTAAAAGGAAAAAAAATACTGAATAGGGTGGATTAGAATAGACCTGTGTGCAACATGCAAAGGAATGGTATTGTTTCATAAGACTTGTTTCTTTTAAATGTATATTTTTATGTACTAGGTTGCAATGTGAATATATTTGTTACTGTGGGTCATGGTAAAAAGATTTTCATGAATTTCATTATAGCATGAATCCTGTTGTCAGTTTATAAATCTGCCTCCTATATTAGACTAAGTGCCTCCTTGAAAAAAATAAATCACATTTTCTTTATCTGTTAATTCCTAGTACCCAGGACAGATCTGCCTGACACATAGTAGGTGTTTCATAAATGTTTTTGGAATGAATGAATGAATGAAACAAAAGTCACTTCTATGAACCTCCTATTTCCTTTCTATAAGTTAGAATGTTTTCCACCAGATCTCACATGTTAGTATGAAGATCAGTTAAAGTGAAAATGCTTCATGTTAGCACTATGCACACAGACAGGGATTATTGTCTAGCATCATCTTTGTTACTGATATTAGGCAAATAAACCTCAGGATCTCTTGAAACCTTAAATTCAGTGTTCTAACACTGATGTTTATTCTGGTACTACTTATTGTACTATGATGTCCATTTTTAAGTATACAGTTAGGAGACAATCTTGAAAAAGTAGGTATGTGCCTTTTAAAATCGTTTTATTATGGATCATTTCAGCATACAAAGTAGGCAGGGGAGAAGGTGGATTTCTGGGTACTCACCCTTCAACAGTTAGCAAGCTGCAGGCAATTTTGTTTCATCTGCATCTTCTCCTACTTCTCCCTTCCCATATTACTCTGAAGCAAAATTGTCTTTCTCATCCCTCTCCCCCCACCCTTTGCTTTTTACCTTTTCTAGTATGTAGACATAGTCTTAACATTGTTTTAAAGTTAATCATAAGTGCCAAGAAATGTAGGTTGGTGGTTTAGACTAACTGGTGTGTGGATGAGTTATTCTCTGACAGGAAATAACAGGTAAACAAGACATTTGTTTCCCAAGATTTTCATATGATGGTGACCAGTGACATTGCTAAGTGATGATTCCATTCCAGAGTTGGAACTGGTTTGGAGGCCTAGTCATACAGTGGCCAGCCCTGTCACCTTCTACAGAGATGAACCTTATGGAAAAAAAGGAAGAGTCTGAAGCTTAACAAATCTATTAAGCCTTTCAAGATCTTATTTTCTATCATGTCATATTCCTTAAGCTTTTGACCTCTAACAACATAGAATACACAGCTGAGATTTTGGAAAATAAAGTTGTAATAAACTCTGCTTTAAGACTACAGCTCAGGGTTGCAACACGTCACACAGAAGTCAGAATCCACTTAAAATAAAAGAATAAAAACACAGTAAATAAGAATCACTTACATGATTCATTTTTATTGATTTTTTTTTTCAGTCTTCATGATTTTTGTGATTTGGACTTTTATATGATACAAACACTTTGAAACCCTAAAGACGTTTCATTTATTCAAACATTTTATTTTTTAATGACGTTTTTCTTCCTTAAAATCAAATATGGAGGTTTTAAACAAGGTATTGCTAAGGTTTGCCCACCATAGTAATCGAATAGTCAGTAGTTTTGTGTATATCCATTGTTTTAATTTTCATGAAATTTTAAAAATTTCTGTTGTTGGTGAAATCTTTTCCCAAAATAAAATGAATGCACTTTTTTAAAAGTACTTCTAGATACATTTGTAGCAATACAGGGAGGTTGCCTGTTGGCAGCTGAGGAGGGCTGTGGGTGGAGAGTAGCAGAAAGGTAAGGAGGAGGTGAAACTTACCTCAAAAGTGTGGAAGACATGGAGGACCACAAGTCTGGATCAGTATGTCAGGAATACCACTATTCCATTCTTCCCTCTTGGATACCTACTCCTCCTTCCTTTTCTACATTAAATAAATAGATCCTTATTAATTATTTATTTATTTAGAAAAATCACTGGACTTGAAACCTTGCAAGCTTGGGAAATATCATGGTTTGTGGCTCTTCATCTGTGTGCTCACAATTGCAAAACACGACTCAGGCTCAGAGTGCAACAGACTACAGGTTTATTAACAAAAGGGTAACTGGGGAAAAGGAAAGTGTTTCTAAGGCCACAAATGGCCAGCTGTCCTACTCCAGTGTCCACAGTCTCCAGTACTCTTGCTCATGCAAGATGGCATTGACCTTTCAACGAGAGCCTGGAGTCACACCGATACTTGATGAACCAGGACCCAACTCATGGTCGCAACTGGAGGTAGTCACAGGGTGTCGCTGATGTGGTGGCCAACAGCTGCCACCCAAGAACCAGGTGGGCAGTGACAGAAATAGCCGCAACAGAAGGCAGTGTCAGTCATGCCAGAGGCAGGAGCAGCAGGAGGGTGACTGTGCCAGAGGATCAGAAATGATGGACAACTCTTTGAGGTGGAAGGGCACAGGCCAGTAGTGCCGGTCAGCACCAGTCAGCAGGCAGTGATGTGGAGGCACCAGTGTTACAGCTCTTTAGAGATGCCAGGAACAGGCCAGTGGAAGTCAGCTCTTTTAGAAGAACTGGGCAGAGGGCCATGGTGCCAGTAAGCTGGAGGATCAGGCACCAGGAGTCAGGCAGTGGTTTGAAGTGTAGATCAGATGCAAAGGTCTCAACAAATAAGTGTCTGAAGTAAAGATCTTGATGAATGAGTCTCTGAAGTGACTGTCTCTATGAATGAGTGTGTCCCAATCCCTCTACTGCCCTGCCTTCTATCCCTTTCAGGGACCCCGCATCTCAAACCTGACTGACCTGTTTTCAAAACTGTGGTCTTAAAACTTGAATGGTGTGGGTAAGGTTCATACCCAACTGGTGCAGGATTCAAAACCCAGTAGTGTGAGGAAAGCTGCCCTGCGCCCTATGTGGTGGTCTCATGCTAGGGGTGCAGCAGAGTGGGAGACTGTACCCCTGGACCCAGGAGCCATGGAGTTCCTCTTGCAGGCTTTCTTACCTAGTCCCATGCCAGGGCATCAGTTCTGATTTTTATCCGTATACACCTGGACAATAATGACAGTTGAGAAAAAATAAACTAAAATACTTTGCCTTGCTGTTTTGTTACATCTAATCTTACAGTAAACCTGAGAGGTAGGACAGGAATCTGCTTTTTCAGATTGTGAAAACTAGGTAAGCACTTGCAGTCTATATTGCTGTAATCTTGTTGCTCTGTATCTTTCTTTCTCTATAATGCATCCTATACAAGAATATCAAGATAATCTTATTAAAATAGAACTTTTAGTATAAGACTGATCTAATACTTTACTGCTTGCTGTATAGGTAGTAAAGCTATACAGAAGGTTGGGAAATGATTAATAGAAAATTTGAGGATAACATTTTTGGAGGACTGGATTCGGAGATTCTAGAGTACTCCGAATTTTCTTTTTATTGTCTTAGTGTGACACTACAGGGTGATTTATTTTCTAAACTGAGCATATTTGTTCTATGCACTTTTCTATATACTTGTTATAGTTTACTACAAAGAATTACAAGTAAAAGAACAAGCTATTATATAATAATAGTATTTTCACTATGCTCCCTCATGCATTACTGCTTTATAAATAGTTGTGCGTGTATGTATATTACGTAATTACATGAATGGGATGTATCATATATAAATTTTACATAATGATAAAGTAAATATATAAGTCATATTTATGTACCTAAATATGTCTGTGTTAGAGATGCCAAAATTCATGTGCTTATGTGTGCCTTTCACATACACAGAAAAAGGTCTAGAAGAGTGATAGATGGGGGTGAGGATGGAGCAGAGAAGGAATCTATACTTTGTGCTTTATAGCACTGTCATTAAATTTTTAAATAATCATTATTATTTAGTATGTTTAAAATCAGATTTATAAAAAATATGAGAAGGTGTCTGTCTCTGCCGATAGATATAAAAGCCCCCTCTACTATGCTCCATTCTACTTGGCCCAGTGCCTTTTTCTGTTAAAACATGTCTTTTCCTTTGCTAGTCTAGTAAGATCTTAAAGGGAATGACAGCATGTCATGTTTTTCTTTATTTTCTTGCACCTAGTAAATCCTGGTACATAGTAGAGGATCTGTAAATACTAGTGAAAAGTGAATGAATAAACACACCTTAAAAGAACAAAGGGCTGCAGGCATCCAGTGGATACAGCTTAGCAGTTCTGGTTATACTTTTGCATGTTACTTTATACCTGGCACAGCAACAGGCATAAACTTGGCATGGTGAATGCAGGTTGATTTGAATCTAACCGACACTTTGTGGAACCTATAGGCAAATGTGGAGTTCACCATTGGTTCCCCTCTTGAGTCCAGACAACAAGAACATGAAAAGACTCTGATAATTAAAGAAATGAATACCTAACAGATTAAAGTCAAGTGAGGCTATGTGATCTGAAGAGACTAGAGGCTGGTTGGCAGTAATATTTAGACATCACCTAACTGTGAAGGTATTGACATCTTACACACACGCGCACATAAACTCTCCCTCAAAAGAACATTTTCTATTACCAAAGCAGAGGGGAAAAAAACCTATTAATATAACTGCTCTGATACATTAAGGCACTGTCTCACCACAGTGGCACCTGCCAGGGTGGGGCATGTTGCCCACCTGCCTGGTAGGCAGCTGACTCAGTGATAGAGAACTGGAGCCACCTGCGCCTTGCACTGGAATCCTGCATAATTCACTCCATTTGCTTTGCTTTGCTGCACACCAAGCTTCCGCCTGGTCATTTGCCTTCCAAAAGAGATTATTCACTATCAGACTGAGGTAGACATTTGGTGTGCCTGATTCTTTTCTGTTGTCCACTGCAAATAATAAAGTCACTTTCTTTTTTGTGTGTACATCAGTATCTTGTGAGTTTTGTTAGCATGACTCTGCATTCCTGGTTCTGTCAGTGAGACGGAATATCAGAGTCTGCAAAGCTCATCAAGGTAAATACTACTTTGTGGGCATCTGTTGGAGCAGACTGCTGGGTTTCTCAGGTGATGTCCATCTTGTCATTGTGTTTCATGTTTCCATTCTACACTTTACCAGAATAATTATTCCTTGAATAGGTTAAGAACACCTTAATAATATGTACATTTCAGTTTGAAAGTACCAAATAATATTATATTCAGTAGACCCTTTTCTGCTGGGTGAGTATTATCGTTTGGTTTTGCAAATTTCACCCCCTGTGGATGAATGGGATCTGTATTGAGAATGCCATTCACAAATGAAGCCCTCCAGCCCTCCGCAACTTATTTCCATTTCTGGCTTCACTGCCTCTCTGGCTTCAGTTCTGGCTCTCATCCCATGAATGCTGACATCATGCTCATCTCTTCCTAACCTGGGTCTCTCTTGCAGCAGTGAATCCTAAGGAAGATGGGGGACACAGTGAGTTCGACAAGATTAAGAATAAGGATGCAAGTAGAGCAGGCAATGGACGAGGTTATAGAATTTTTTTCTTCTGTTCTCACCTTTCTGTCTTTCTTCAAAATAGCATTTCAAAGGGTTTCAAATCCCATATTTATTTTATATGGGTTTTTTTAAAACCCATATTTATTTTTTTCACTGCCATGAAAAAAATAAAGCACACATTCTCAGCGACATGTTCAGCTTATCTAGGATTACAACTGAACCTAAACCATATTTCAAGAAATCATTACCAGCAATTTCTTGCTAAAAACAGTAGTGAGCAAAACCCACTACAACATTAAGTGAGTCCTGGAGTTTTTTAAACTGAATATTGCATCAAATAAGTACACTATTAGGTGTGACTTTGTAAACAGCTATCGCCTCCCCGCCTCCTGTGCCTCCCATTTCACCCATCTTCAGCCAGAATAACTGATCACCAAATTTCATCATAAATTTATTAGGAATTTACCCATAGCACTCCTCATTTGTCACAGTTAGTTATTTATTTATATTTAATGTATATATTTTTATTGTTATTTATATCTTTTACATTTTGTATTCCCCTTGGGTAACCCACCACCAATTCACCCGTGATCCATCTCTGTGGTCCCTTGTGTTCTTTTCTACTCCATTTTGTGCCCTTACCTCCTCTCCCCCACCCCACCCCCTGAGTGTCTCTCTCCTATTTGGTTTCCCTATAGTCCTGTTATAAATGAAACCATTTGATATTTTTCTCATTCTTTCTGGCTTGTTTCGCTGAGTATGATCCCCTCTAATTACATCCATGCCGCTGCAAATTGCATGTGTTTATCTTCTTTGAATGCTGAATAGTATTCCATTGTGTATATGTACCACATCTTCTTGATCTAATCATCTATTTTTGGACATCTGGGTTGCTTCTATACCTTTGCTATTGTGAACAGTGCCGCAATGTGTCACAATGATTTAAAACAATGTATTTTTCATTAGTTGGTTAGGACCTCACAAAACTTTCAAATAGGATAAGTAAACAGAATCATGGGAATATTTACTTTTTAATAAACATGGTTCTTAAAAATTACTGTTTTTATAACAATTACAAGTTCTTTCATTTATACAGCTGGAGTTCTGTGGCAAAATAAGATGCTGTTAGATTGTCAGCATGGATAATAAATTCATGAGGCCCCTGTGCGTGTGGCCCACCCACATGTGTACTGGCATTAAATGGTACGGGCGGAATTGCTATGTAGGTCGTTACAGATCGAATCCTGATATTTTAGACGCTGACTCACCCGTCAATGAATTCTTCAGGCCCTTTGGCTTTCTTTCACCGTCCTCTGGCTTTCATTTTCTTTGCAAGAAAGATGATGGTAATGAGGAGGGTCCAGCTTTCAACCCCATGGGAGCAAGTTTGCTTCACAGCCAGAGACATCTTGGGTGGAAGATCAGTAGCTACACTGTCAACACGCAATCGTGGAAGTTGGGCTGGGTAGCGCCGACACGCTCTAAACCAAGCCTGTCACCACCTCTAAAGGACTGATCCTGTCTTAGTGGATTAGTAGCTGCATCTTCTGAGTCAAAATTTGGTATTTTCTAAAGTGAAGCAGACATCTATTATGCTATATGCTGATGGGAGAAATTGGAAGGAAGGAGGCCACAACCTTATTTCCCCCCTTCCTTCTCTTGAAGGACAGAGTTTATGCAGGGAGAACTGAAAAGACAGTTGACTGATGGAAGAGAACTAATCTGAAGTTGGGCAGCACTGTACTGGCAAGCTGAAGTCCACAATTTCAAAATCACACAGGTGTCTCAGCTGCTGCCATTTTTATCCTGAAGCCAACCTTTCCCTCTGACTACGTCAGACCCTTATGAACTGGCAGAGGACACAGAGTTCCTTTTCTCTCTGTTCTGCTTTCCCAGTTCTTTTTCTGGCATCTTTTTCTTGGCCCTTTTCAGTAAAAGGCTGATACCAAATTACTCACTACAAGTCTGTGTGTTGTGTGTATGTATCTACATCTTGTTTTTGTTAGTTTGTCAGTACATTTCAGAGTATTATTCCTTTCTAACCAAATATGCTCCACTACTACTGCTTCTTAAATTTTTAGGATTATTGACTCTTTAGATGGTCTGAAAATTACCCTTAAAAATGCATATACCCATAAGCACGTTGGGTGTAATTTCTTAGTGTTCATGACTCTTAGATCCTAACTATGGATCAGGTTCAGAATCCCTGCCCCATGAGTCCCATCACTTGATTCTTGTACCACTCATCAAATGCCCACTCTGTGCCAGAAACTATGCAGGGCACCCAAGATACAGTGAAAATATGCAGAATGTATCAAAATATGTAATGTAGTTGAAATAGACAACTAAAGAGACAATTGCAGTACAGTAGATCAGCACGTATGGGATACTTTATGTCCAAGTGTTAATCAAAATAATCACTTGAAATTTCAAAAATTTGTGCATGACTCAAGTCAAAGGAGGTATTAAAAACTATAGTTAAAATGATTCAGAAGTTAATGGCAAGAATATATGTGACTTATTAAAAGATGTGAGTAGGAGAAGGGTTCACCAAAACTATTTTAGGGGACAGTTGTGACTTTATTAAGCTAGACAGCATAAACACAAGTGTATATGACAGCAATACAAGGGGGGGGGAACCTTATGTATAAGAAAACAAGAGAATTAATAATGTCAATAACAGGAATCAATGAATTAGAAAAGCAGAAAAACAATAGACTTAATAAATCTAAGAGCTAGTATACTAAAAGTTGAAACAGGGAAATCAAGATAAAAATGCAAAATTAGGGTATAATGAATGACCAAAATTAAATGTTTTAAAGCGACCAAAATTGACTCAAACTGGCTAAAAGTATTAATGACATTGACAAAAGTAGAATTAAAAGAAACAGTCCTTCATTTTTTTAAGTGGTAACTCAGAAATATGTATCAGTAAATTCTATCCAACCTTACCTTAAAGGAATATCTATTTCCTGTGCCAGTTACTCTATTTCAAAGCATGGAAAGATAGGGAAAATTTCCCTCTGACTACGTCAATATTTTTTTTATGAGCTAGGATGGCTATGACCAAATTTGATGTTTTTTTTCTGGCCTGTACCCCAGCTTGTATGCATAAATAAAAAATAAATCTTTAAAAAAAAAAAAAAAAAAAAGAACTCCCTGGTCCTCCCTGGTGGTGCAGCGGTTGGGCTCTGTGCTGTGGAGCTGTCGGCAGCGGTGACACGAGTTCGACACCTGACCAGGGAGATTCCCACATGGCGGGGCAGACCTCTCCTGCCTCTCCCGCTGCTCCCCTCATCAGTGTACTTCTGCCAATCTGCCTGTTCTGCTCCCCACTCCGTATCTGGTGAACCCGCTCGCCGCCCCATGCCTCTGGCCTGTATGCATAAATAAATGCATATTTATGCATTTATAAATATATAAATAGCTTGTATGCATAAATAAATAAATCTTTAAAAAAAAAAGAACTCCTAAGACTGTGTGTAGGAAATCTAAAGTCAAATACTGGCAAATGAAATCTAACCGCGTATCAGGATTTTAAAATATGGTGAGTTCAGATTTGTTTCAAGAAAGTAGCATTTGTTTATCACTGGAAAGTCAATAATTGGTGTTCACTTGAAGAGAACAAGAGGAAGCCCTTTTCAGTGATTCATTCCCTCAACCCATGCTTTTTCCCTCTGATGATCCAGCAGTGAAGCAAAGTAATAACCAGTCACCTTTCTTTGTGAACCTTAAGTTCAAGTAGAAGAAAAATAATAATAAACAACTCTTGTAGTAAGCCCATTTAAGATGCTAACATGTGGTAGATTTTCAAATGAGTGGAAAAACATCAACTTTTTCAATATAGCTTTCTAGAACCATCGGCTGATGTTTTTTGGTTTTTTTTTTTGTTTTTTTTTTTTTAAAGATTTATTTATTTATACATACAGCTGGGGTACAGGCCAGAGGTGTGGAGTGGTGAGAGGCTTCACCAGAGACAGAGTGGGGAGCAGAACAGGCAGATCAGAAATACACTGCTGAGGGGAGCAGCGGGCGAGGCAGGAGAGGTCTGCCGCACCATGTGGGATTCTCCCTGGCTGGGCGTCGAACTCGCATCGCTGCTGCCAACAGCTCCACAGCGCAGTGCTTAACCGCTGCGCCACCGGGGAGGCCACCATCGGCTGATGTTTTAATAACACTATTTAAATCCAAAGTTTTATGCTTTATATTAAAATACATCCCAGGTATGAATTAAAGATTTAATATTAACAATTGAAGCCAAACTAGTAGAAGAAATAAGCACCACTATTTACCTTCTGTTCGATTAGTCCTTGCATTCATGTCAGAAGGAAAGTGCTTGGAAAGATTTACGAGCTAAGGACACTGTTGCATTGTTTCTGAGATAATAAAGACAAAAGCAACTGCTTCAAAATTCCAAGCATTCCACAAAGAATAACATGTTTGAAAGATGTATTCAAAAGTTTTATATATGAAAAACTGAAATTTCAAGAGGATAAAACCCAATATCATTACTTGATACATTAAGTTTTTGCAGCCTACGTCCAGCTGTATTAATAGTGTTCATGAATATTTTTCAAATGCATCATGCATGCTAGACATCATTCTTATGCTTTGCATATAGTCCTCAAAACACTCATCCTACGTAGATGCAGATAATATTTGTTAAGCACAATTTCAGAGGCAGAGACAGGTCTTAGCACCTGGCTGATAACTGACAGAGGCAGAATTCAAACTGGGTCTGATGCCAGAGTCGACTTCCCCAACGATTATATCGTACCACACACATTTCTTAATTTTCTGACTTGTTAAAGTTCTAAAAAAACTGATTTCTGAAGATGGATTCAGAGAAGGGAGAAATGTCACATAACCTGTCTGAATAATAAACTGGGGTGCTACCTTCCCAGATGAAAATCTTTTGGGAACTTATGAGGCATCCTTTTCTCATTTATATCCAGTCTTTGCCAGATCTTCATGGGGTGTGTTTGGAGCTCAAGCTTCACTGAGTTGCCAAAATAACTTCCAGAAAATTACTTTGAAGAATTTTTGAGTAAAATATTTTGAGTAAAATAGTTCCTGTTTACTCCAAAACAAATGAGTGGACTTTGAATGTTGCTCCTTGCATCAACATATATTTTCAAGGCTGGCTCTTCTCCACGTCTGACAGTGAACTCTAAGCAGTGTAATTAGCTTTGCTCACATTGAGTTTCTGCCTCACCACTTGGGTTCAAAGATCCTGTCACAAGAATACTCCATGTTTATGTTGATCAAAGTTTTTAACCAAAAAATTCCCCCCCAAATCTGTCATCGTTTCAGTTTTCCAGGTTGGGATATTTATTTAAAGGTGCACAGACTTTTAAAAACATTAAGAAACATCATTTTATATGTTTACTTTTTGGTATGGAAATGTAAAGAGGCTCACAGGGTGTTTTTCTCAAAAACAGCATACCCTCTTTTGTTCCCCCAGGTTTTTCTAGCCCTCTCTTAATTAACCTGAAAAAGACTGAGATGCTATTGAAGTTTCACGATACTATTAAATTTCTATGTATGTATCCTTTTTTACAAATAAGTTTAGTATATATCTGTTGGTAGGTAGCTGTTGAAGTATTTATAGCATAAAAAGCCCATGTCCCTATTGTAAGTGAACATTTATTGATTAAGAGTAACCCACTTTTACTGGTTTCAGATTTATTCTTTATGAATTAAGGTTTGTCTGAAATTATTATAACCACAATTTCTATTAAAAGTGGTTATCTTTGATAGAACTACAAGTCATTTAAATTCTATTTATATGTATAAGTTTATATAGTAAAAGTATGTCATTTCTGTAGTTAAAAAAAAAGTTGATGTAATTACATTCACGTGTCACTTAATGATGGGGACATATTCTGAGAAGTTCTCTGTAAGGTGACTTTTTCATTATGTGACCATTATAAGCTGGTGCACACCCAGGCTGTTTATAGTGACCACTCTCATATGTGATGTGTGGTTGACCAAAATGTTACGCGGCACATGACTATACCAGGGAGTAAGGTGCCAGCAGAGGACAGAGTAGACCAATGTCCCAGCCCTACCCATTAGAAAGTATGTGTAGTGGGCAGCAGTGGGGGCAGAAATAAGCAAATAATCCTATTCTCCCTTAATAACGCAACACAGAATGCTTTTGCTGAGTATGCAAAAGAATGGGCAGTTTTATAACTGAAGGAATATTTTCATCTGGTAACTGATGGTTTAAAAATTAATTGTTTGTATTTACCCATTTCTAGATTATAGCGAAAGCACAGATTTTAACTTGTAGAGTTTGTTAAGCAGTTCTCAGATTAGATTAGATAGACAGTTACATGATGAGCAGACAGTTCAGAGCTTGAATTCTGGAGACAACAGGGGTACTCCGGGGCCCCCTTCCCAGCTGTGGTCCTTAGTGAATCTCTTTACCCCTCTAGGCCTAGCTTTTCTTAATTATAAATACAGATAAGCAAACCTATTTCTTAAGACTGTCGTGAGGATTAAATGGCATTAAAAAGTACTTAGCAACATGCCTGTCTAATGGTAATCTCTCAGGCAACAATAGCTATTATCATTAATTTCCCTATTGCTATTTCAGATAACTTATTGCTCTTTTTTTTTCCTTATTGCTATTACCCCGACCCCCAGGGTACCGCCATATCGTTTTGAGTAAAGCTGTACAAATATGCTGTTAATACTTCTGTGAGCTCCATGTTACCTTGTCTTGAGGGATGTTGAACTGTGTTCTCTACTAGAGAATTTGAATTAGCAGATGTACACAAAAGCTGGACCTTTGTCCTGGTCCAAAGCCGTGCCTATTGCTGAGACATGCTCCGTCATTGATTGATTACAAGTAACCCTGAGGGACAGATTTTCTTTTTCTTCCAAACAAAAAAGATGCCTTTTTTTTTTTTTTTTTTTTTGGCAGATGGGTGTTTGGGGAATTCCTGTAGTACTTCTCAGATTACAGTTTTTTGTTTTTGTTTTTTTACTTTCCTCTTTGTCTGTGATCTGTTCCAGGGAATTTGGTAGTTTTTCAGATTATTTAGTAATACTGGGTATAAGTAGTAGCTTGGTAAACCTTCGGTAAGTGGTGCAGAAAATGTGATAAATATACCTCCTAGTTTGTCTTGTAAAACCAGCATCACTTGTGACTTATCTTTACTATGAAATTGCTAAATTAGTATTGTGCCCCCCTTCCAGATTGCTTAAAATGAAGTCATATAGGCAGTCTGATTTACAAGATAATTACATTTCCTCAGTGTTCCACCATACAAGAATTCTAAGAAGTAGTTCATTCCTTTTGGAAAAACTTTCTTTTCTTGGTGAAATGCTATTGCAAATTCAGTTAATTGACTATCCCCGTCCTTTTTTCTTAAGTCAGAGTCATTATCATTTCTATAAGAGCATCTAGTATTTTGGAAGCTCCTCAGAAAGCCTAGAGGAGATGAAATATTTTCAAGTCTGTCAAAATGTGTCTCTGAAGCTGTAATTAGGTATCTCTCTAAATTCAGAAAACTAAGTTTCATAGTCAAAATTTGCCTTTTAGAATTAGGCTTGTAATTTGCTCCTCATTATTGTTATTTCATTTCCTTTGATTTTAGTAGTTACATTTACTAATTCAAACCTGAATACGTCGGTTGTTCACATTTGTATTTCAGTTGTGTCTAAAGATATCTAGTAGCTGAGGTTGTGCATCCTTGCGTATCCCGCTCAATGGCTAGATGCATGTCGTTGCTAGTACTTGTGTCATGGATGTGCCACAAAATATTTTACCAGGACACGTACTGTGTCTTCAGACAATTGGATTACGATGGTAGCTGTAACTGGAACCCAGCTTGGAAGTGAATAGTGTCCCCCTTTAAAAGAAGGAAAATTAGCAATGCTCATCATTCAGATTCTGAGGTTCAGTTAGCTCTGACTTGCTATTAAAAAAAAGAAGAAACTGAGAAAGTAAATAGCATCTACTTCTCATAGATAGCAAAATTGAAAAAATCTGAATCATTGCTATTTTTTATAGAACTGACCCACATAGATTCTTTGCTGTATTCTTTTATCTATGCACCTCAGTTTTATCTATCTACCCACCTATCTGTCTATTTATCTATTTTTGTAAAATTGGAAGTGCTCAACCCATAGGTAGCCAGGCACCCCAAACTGTTAAGGGGTGCACATTCTAAAAAGGTTCAGCCATCCATGCATACAAAGGCAGAGAAGGCAGACTCTTAGTGTGAAAGGTCTTTAAATGTTCAGAAAGAGATAGAGAGGGAGAAAGGGGGGAGATAGGAGAAGTGAGGGGAGGGGAAGGAACAAAAGAGAATTTCTAATGAAAGACCCCCAGTAAAACTGTGACAATTACTCATACTATTATAGGCAAATACCCAGCCAGACAGGCTTGACCCAAAACAGAACAGCTGAGGCCCAAAGGCACCAGAACAACTCCAAGGCAATATGGGCAGAAACTGCAAGAAAGTAGTTAGGCAGGTCCCAAAATGTTGGGACAGAAACATCCCCCAACCCCCTCCCATATTCAAAACATACCACAGAATCCACCACAAGATCAAGCTAGTGGCTGCCATTGTCTTTGCAAAGGACCAGAGCAACCTCTCCCTGTGTCTCTTACTCAGTGTCTCTCCTCTGAGTGTCTCCCCTCTTCCTTCATTCCACCTCCAGTAGATATCCACCTTGCTCCTTCTCAGCTGCCCCACCCCCACCATTCAGCCTGGCATGCTGGAAATTGTAGTCCAATTGGTTACATGTACTGGGGCGCAGTGAAAAATGGCACCCCTTCACTGCGCGGTGATGCCCGCCTTCACAGAGGTGCATTCTGTGACATAATAAAGGGCTATAATTTGATTAGCTTAAAGATCCCTTCCATTTTTAAGCTGCTGTTAGACTTTAAGCCGAATTGCCTTTGCATCTTAATTCCCTTGCTAGTTGATGTGGATAAGTTATCTGAAATCAGCCTTCTTGAGCTAAGTGACAGCCTGAAGTCCTAAGAAGGAATGAATACTTCATTCAGTAGACACCGCCATGGCTGTGAGTCCTAAAGGAACCCATACTCCCATAGATGAGAGTGGTACCTCCTCCCCACAATTTCAAGTCATGAGTCCTAAAATTCTTTGACACTCCTCCCACGAAAGGGTAGGGCTCTGCCTCCTGCCCTTGAATTTGCACTCGGCTGCTGCCTGACAATAGACTATGCACAAGTCTACTTGGTTTCTACTCAGAAACTATCAGTTGTTGGGCCCAAGACTTAAGAAACCAGCAGCTTCTACTTCCTGTGTCTTGGGACACTTACTCTTGGACCAGCCTAAACTGCCTGGAAAGACCCAGGTGGAAAGGAGCTAACAGCCAGCACCTACTTGAGAACTCTATGAATGAGCCATCTTGGAAGTAGATTCTTCGGCTCTGGGATAGTTGCCCAGCTGACACTGCATGGAACAGAGACAAGCCAGTCTCACCAAGCCCTACCCAAACTGGAGATTTGTGAGCAAAACAAATGAAGGTTGAGTTAAGCAACTGCACTTTATTACTGGAACAAGGTCGACACACATAAGCAATTTCAAGGCAATATAATATTATGATGGCAGCGTTATGCACCAGGTATCACAGGCATACTGAGGAGAGACACCTAATCCTTCAGTATTGAAGGAGGCTTCCTCAGTGAGATGACACGTGAATTGAGTCACTGAATCTTGATGAGTAAGAGTTAGCCAGTGGGGGGGAAGGGGGAGAAAAGGTGGAGTATCCTGGGCAGAGAGAGCAGAAGTAGAGGCAGGAAGCAGCCTGATGCGCATGAGGAATTTAGAGCACTTAGGTGTTGCTGGAGCATAAAGCTGGACAAGGAGGTGCTTGTGATGTAGCCAGAGAGGTTGGCAAAGTTTGAATCATGGAAGGCCTTGTGTGCTAGTAAAGGCATGTGGTAGGTCAGCAATTTAGTGTTTTTGTTACTGTAGGGAACATTGGAGCAATGTGATCAGATTTGTGTTTTAGGCGACCCTTCAATCACCTCTGGGGAAGGTGGATCCCTGTGTAACACTGGAAGCAAGAAGATCAGTTGGGTCACCATTGCAGGGATGTAGGCAGGGCCAGTAAGTACTTGAGTTAACACTGCAGTGGCGGAAGTGAGGAGGAGAAAATCAACTCAAAAAATATTTAGGGGATTTAAAAGAAGATGAAAAGAAGTATTTAGGGGGTAAAAAGGATAATACTTAATAACTGGCTGTGGGGAAAAAGGGCAAAGTGAAGGAAGATTTGGATTTCTGAGTTAGCTGACTGGCTAGATGCCAGTTCCACCAGAAGGAAGTGAGGGAAGGTGGAAGAGCAGAGAAATCAAAACTGAAAGATTTAAGCTACAAATCAGTCACAGTCACAAAGGTGATGGTTGAAATTATGACTGGATGGGCTTGCCTGGAGAAGACTAGTCAGTGCTAAAAAGGACTAAGGATGAAATCCTGAGAGTCCCCTGACATCTTAAAAATGGTCATAGGAAAGTGAGCTCACAAAAGAGGTGGGAGGAAATGATCCAAGAAGTTCCAAGAGAACCAAGAAAGAATTCTCAGAAACCAAATGAGCAGTACTTCAAGAAGAGGGTCATCTGTCAAATGTAAACAGCCGGTACAGGAGGGTGAGCATAGAAGGGAAGTTATTGGTGGCGTTAACAGGACTGGGCGAAGCCGGCTATCGACAGGTGAGTGAACGAGAAATAAGAACGTGGGCACAAAAGATGCTGTCAAGGGATGGTGAACAGCTGGAGAAGTAGCATGGGGCAGAAGGTGGGTCGGTGGTGGCTGTTTGGAGGAATGGAAATGTGTCATGAAAGCTGCTTGAGAAATATTTCATTTTAAAATGTTTCTGAAGCTTTGGATCCGGAAAGCGTTCTTCTGCACTGCTCTTGGGTCTGGGTTTCCAATCAGGCAATATGGGCGGAGATACCTCTGGTGAGTCAGCGTGTGGAGAAGGGAGTGGGCCCCTAAACGTGACTTCACCTGGTGACTCCTTAGACTAAGTCACCAGTGTCGGCCCAAAGTAAAAAGTGTTTTTTTAAATGGAACCAAGGGGATAAAACTAAAGATGAGGTAATCTGAGTAGCAGGACTCCACCAAAACAGCAAACGGCAGCAAAAGGATGGTTCCCATTTGGGGCAGGTTACTTTGATTCATTGGTGCTAAATATAGACTATAGTAATCATATATGTGGTTGCACTTTTGTGTATCCCCACTAGAGCCGTTTGTTTTCCCCAGCAGATCTGGATTCTGTTCTGCTGCCTTGTTCACTTAACTGAAGGTTGAGTCAGGGATAGTTAACTCTCCCTCTCTGCCTTGAGTCTGTGTCCCCCCCACCCACCCCCATTAAACGAGAATTTGGACATGGGTGAAACCCTTCCTATTCCATCATGGTTTAACAGACCCTACAGCACAGCTATTTTAAGGTAGCACTTACCTGTATTACCCCAGAGATAATATTGCACGTGTACAGGGCTCCACTGTGTATTGATGAAAACCACAAGAAAAAGTGTTCAGTTGGTTCTCCTTGGTGGGGCAACGGATTAAGTCTCAGCACTATGAAGCTGTCCGCAGCCACTGCAGCACAAGTTTGATCCCTGGTCAGGAAGCTTCCCACATGGCACAGCAGACCTCTCCTGCCTCGCCTGCTGCTCCCCTCAGCAGTGTATTTCAGTCAATCTGCCTATTCTGCTCCCTACCCTGTCTCTGTTGAATCTTCTCATGACACCCATTCCTCTGGCTTACACCCCAGCTTTTGTATGCATAAATAAATAAATCTTATAAAAAAAATTGCTCAGTGGCTCTGACCAAGGAACCCTGATAGTAGCATGTAAGGGGGAGAAAAATCACTATTCTGTGAGCCAACCAAAGTACCCCGCGGTCATCACAGATTCATGTCCTTACCTGCAATTTTTGGTGGAATGATCCAAATTCATTGTTTCCCATCTATGGACGGTCACTATTGTGCCAGGTACAGTGCAGAGCAAGTTCACACAAGCTGAACCCCAGCTTTATTCATCTAGGGAGAGAATGGAAAAGGGATCACATTTGGAAGGTTGGAAATGCTAACCTTCTTATTTTCTACCAGAAAACTGTGCTGAGGTATTCAAATGTAGTCTTGATCCAATAGCATAAAACCTGTATTGTTTATGGGACCATCTGTTTTTTCTTAACTTTTTCAATTTGGCTGCTGGGCTCTGCTATTAACTGTTTTCATGTAATTGGGTTGATGACTTGAGTAGCTTTTAAGATCTCAGCAGCTAAAAAAATGCTCTCAGAGATTCATCAGACTTAAGGCATGTTAATAGAACTCTTTTATTAGTAACTTGAATTCTGGAAATTTGCTACATACTTATACTTTTCAATTTTTTTCCAGCCTGAACCATTGTGTATTTTCACAGGACAAGTATTTAATCCTTAATGATGTTGTAACCAAGGGATTTAAAGATTAGCTTTGAAAATAGGTCAGGGAAAAATATCTGCTTTGGTTTAAAGCTAATCAGGTAGGGATGTAAAAAAGCAATTTAGAAGCTTTGGGAAAGCTTTTGTGAAATCAATTTTATGTATTAAATGAAAACTGTCTGTATAGCTAAAGTATATGAGTCAAACTTTCCTTTAGTTTTGCCACTCCCCATTCATTCATTCATTATTATTCATCCATTCATTGTTCATTTACCAAATGTTACTCTAGACACTGGGGTGACAGATAGACAGCCAGAGTTTGCTAAGTGCCAGTTCTGTGCCAGGCATTTTGAAACTCGATACTTACAGCTCCCCAGTCTGGTGTAATGGGGTGAACATTAACTCAGGGAGTCTAGAGTTTGACTTTAGGTGGCACCCACTCTGTCTGTTTCCTCACCTCTGAAATGGTATTGCTTACCCTCTTTACCTTATAAATACCCAGAAGTAGAATTGCTGGATCACATGGTACTTCTCATCTTAATGCTTTCATAATGGTTGCACCAGTGTACATTCCCACCAACAGTGTATATATAAGTCACCCTGCTTGCTTTATGCTTGGATTTAAGAATCAAATAGAATGATGTCTTTGAAAGGACTCTGAGAGGTATTGGACATAACGTAAACACAAGCAGCAATCTGGTGCCGGCATAGTGCTTTGGCCATTTCGTTGCCTCGATGAGAAGGTTGAGGATGAATCTATATTTTTGTTTTCTTGAACTGGATAAGTATGTTTATGATGGTTAGCCTTACCATTTCTTCCCCTTGTACAACTGCCTTCCTCCCCTCCAGGGAGCACCAACTACATAATTAGGCAGCTAGAGAAATGATAGCTGCAGCTAATAAATAATATGTGGAATACAAGGAAATAAAACAAAGGAATAGACAAAACTAAACCAAAAGAAACCCTGAAAATCAGACTGTAGAATTGAGCCTACCAGTGGAGAGGGTGGGAAATGGGGGCAGACAGTGGGGAGGAGGCACAATGGACTGTGGTGGAAGAGTGTTTTGGTAATGGGTGTGGTGTGACAACATACATATGACGAAATGTGAACCTGCACCTCTAAATCATATACAGTATTGTAAACCAACATCTCAGTAACAAATTAATGCAATATAAAAAGAAAATATTATTTAATCCACATATATATTAAACCAGTAAGTCTTGATTGTATCCACACTAAGTGGGCAGAGAGAGAGCTGAGGTATGAAATGGCATCTGTTTTGGAGAATCCTAGAACGTGGATTGAAAATTCACATTTGTCAGAAATAAATGATCGCTTCATCGAGGTGTCCCAAGGACACGTACTTAGATATCCATTTGGTCCTGTAATGTTCTAGGTGTTTCTTGATGTTGGAATGCTTGCTTATCCTATCATGGCATAGGTCATCATATAAAGGCACTAAAGAATTGTTCCCGGCTTCATGTTTGATTTAGTCTTATGTTTTAGGTCTACCATGCTGATACTCTGGAGTGAGATAAAAATCTGATTGGACCTCTGGAAATTCCAATTCTGGACTAATAACTGACACTGAAAGTGTTTTACGTGAATGAAGGCCTCAGTCTACTTTATAGAGTTCTTCTGATGCCCCCCTATAGCTGGCTTCTTTCTGAAGGCAGGGGCTGTGCTTTATTCATCTCCAAATTTCCAGGGTCTGGTGTATTGTTGGTGTTCTGGGTATGTTCAGTGAACACGAGGACAGGCCCCAGCACTCTGATGGATGCCCCAAGATCAGAACTTCCCGTCTCTCCATAGAGTTAATATTAAAAATTCAACAGGAAGCGTGAGGCATAGTCCAAAGTGACTACAAATGTGAAATTTCTTTTTTAGGTTTAGCTTTTCTGTTTGACATGTTATACTCCATCCATGTTCTTTCGAAAGATCATCTCAAAAGGAGGGATAAGATGTATACCCCGAGAAGATACCACGGGTTGCTGCTCTGCTAAGTCCCATCTGTGTCTGTCCCACTCGGCAGCACTTGTCAGTGCCCATGGCCACGGTCAGCGCAGACTGTTCTCGACGCCATGTCAGACCATGTAAGAGACCAAGGGATCAGTGCTAATTGGTACAGAGAGGAGAGAGAATTAGGACGATGGCCAGAATGATTTCCTGGTGCCTCTATTACGCCACCTTTCAGCCTCATCGACTCTTCCAACCCTTCTTAAAATAAAAGTAATGCTAAAAAAATGTCCTGACCTCTCCCCGTCCCTTGCCACATGCAAATATCTCATTGGTTCTCCACAAAACAACCCTATGAAATTGGTGTTTCTTTGTTTTCCATGTTGCTATTTGCACAAATGAGTAATCTCAGACCAGGAACAGAATTGAGACTAGAATGAGGTTCGTGAGGCAAGTCTCAGGTGCAGAATTTGAGGAAATGCCCCAAAGTTCAATTACCAAGATGAATAATATTTTATACAATATCCTTAAAAATTCATGCAGGGTCTTCCAGGTCAGGATCAAGGTGAGGCATGTGAGGAAGGACAGTCAAGTAAGTGGTAAGTGCCGGGTCAGATCCTGCCTTAAATATTTTGTTCGCAGTGGATTGTTTGGCATTAAGTTTGACTTTTAGAATATTGCATTTAAACATTACTTATCTTGATCAGTGAGTTGGTTTTGCACCCTCTTAAGTTTGGTCCCCAAGGCCAGTGGCCTGCTCACTCACTGTAGGCCCAGCCCTGCGTTGGAGATTAGGTGCCTCGGGCCACAGGGTTTGCAAGTAGCTAAGCCTGCACTTGAAACATGACTTTGACGCCACATCATCTGTTCTTTCCTTCATACACCTCACCACTTTAAATGCCTGATTTTCTGACTTTCAACAGCTACTGGTCTTTTGTTGTTCTTTAAATGTTCTTAGGCGTTTAAGGTCCATTGTTTGAGAATATCTTTAATTTCCCATGTATTTATTTTCTGTCATTGCATATTATATACCCACTATCATTTAAAATCATTTGATTTGTCAGCATTACTGGATGAATCTTATCTCAAGGGCATATCACAACATAGGTGTGTTACTTAGAGCTAAATTTTATGACCCAAAGTAAAAACGTAGGAATGTAACTACCTCTGCCTGAGCTGGGGAAGGGATCTGTTTTTTAAACACATTCAAATAGTAGGATGAAACAGTGATTAGAATAGCACCAAGAATTCAACAGCAGGTCTTCCAAAGTCATAATCCCTGTAGACTCTGCTCTTCAGTGAAGTTTCTTGAGTAATGAAAATCAACCATGGTAACAATAGCAAATAATTGGCACCCGTTATGTCAACCTCCTATTGGACTGTCAGAAGGTATAAATTCTCTTTTTCTGTGAAAATCTTGTTTTTTAAAGTATATCAGTTTGTCCTGTTATATGGCTGGGAAGAACAGAAAACTCTCCAATGGGTTTATTTTCCTTACACTTGGTTTTTTTCTCCTGAAGAATTTTCAGATATCCTTGAAAATTTCAAGTCCAATGTACTTGTTGGGGATGAACCAAACAAGAAAATACTGGCAGTTTAAGATCAGAAATAGAAGGTAAAATATAGAGCAGTTGTACAATTTAGTTTTTCTTTGGTCATTAAGCCTGAGACAGGTAAAGGGAGTCGTCGGCTAGGAAACTTTGATCTTGGGATTACTTGTGCTCCAGGGAGATATTAGGAGTTACTGTATTTCTGGAAATATCATAGGATAAAAACCCTGAACATTGAATATTTGCTTTGAGAATCAAGCACATAAGTAGAAAAAACTCCCTTTCCTAAGTTTATGTTCTGTTGATTATTTTAGTGACTACACTATGTAAGGGGGTATTTATTCATTTTGTATTTTTATGGACAATTATGAGAAGTGAGACTACGAAGATCAGGAACAAACTGCTGGTGGAGTTGAATGCTAGGCTGTGACATCAGTACTTGATTTTACAGTTGACATTGAACTATAGAGGAGTTTTGAGCTAGGAGAATCTAATCAAGCTAATATTTCAGAAAGTTTGATCTGGTAGTATTATAAAGGAAAGAGGAGGCACTGGTCACGGGTAGAGTACAGATTTGTGTGTTAAGAAAGTAAGTATTTTTGACCAGAGTTTTTGGTTGATCAATTATGCGAGGAAAGTGTAGCTGTGAGAGATATGTCAGAAGAAATTAGTATTGGGCATTGGGACTTAAATTGGTTGTTAGGAGGAGGAGGAGTTACAGAAGGACTTCAGGTTTGTCCTGAGTACCCTTGTGAGTGTTCAGTCCATTGCCAAAAAAAATGCAAAAGGAACTGTTTGGGGAGTGAAGGACAAGATGAAACAGTCCATTTCAAACATGTTTTCTTTGAAGCAGTGGTGTAATGAGCAATTAAATGATCCCTTGGGTTGTTGGGGATGCAGATCTGGAACTAGAAGGAAAATCAAGACTGAATATGAACTATTTAAAAGTTGCATATCCCGATATTGATGTTTTAGCAGGAATGACACATGGGCTGAGATAGACACATCCATTGGCTAGAAAGAGGAAGAAATGTCCGGGGAGAAACCATCTGAGATGGAGAAGGTGCAGGCCCCATAGCACTGTAGGAGCCTGGGGAGGAAGTCGTTTCAGGCAGAACGATGTGGCCACAGCACCAGAGCCTGCAGAGCACAGTGAATGAGTAATTGCAGGAGTGGTCTTGAGCTTAGAAAATAAAAATTGAGATCCAGGAAGAGGAAGGGTGTCAAAAAGTAGGAAATAAAATAGGAGGAGGTGGGTCTCTTGAATGGCCATTGTGTAAACTTTAATTGAAGTTAACTTGATAGATGATATTTTTCCTGGATGACTAGTGGGTATATAAATTCTCAGTTTCATCAATTTCAAAATCTTTTTTTAAACTGGCACCTACTGAGAGAGGTTGTTTTTTCTTTTTAATGTGTTTTTTAAGTTATTTAGTTCTTGTTTTTATTTCCACAAAATACAAACTTCTTGTGTATGGCTCATTCCCCAAAATGGGTTAAGATAAATTTAGTTATTTTAAACCTAAGATAGATCATTTGGATGTGTGTGTGTACAAAACACACACACACACACACACACACACACACACACAATGGAATACCACTCAGCAATAAAAAGGATAAATTTTTGCCATTCCTGATAGCATAGATGGAATGAGGGGAGGGGAAAATAATGCTAAGCGAAATAATTCCAAAGGAGAAAGACAAATACTAGGTGGTTCCACTTATATGTGGAACACTGAGAAACAAAACAAAATGTCAGATAAAAACAAAACTCTAGAAATCGGACTGTAGAATTGGGGCTATCAGAGGGTTAAGAGAACAAACTGGGGGGCCTCCCTGCTGGCGCAAGGGGTTAAGTCTCAGCACTGTGACGCGATCTGCAGCCACTGCAGCCTGAGTTCGATCCCAGCCGGGGAGCTTCCCACATGGCGCAGCAGACCTCTCCTGCCTCGCCCGCTGCTCCCCTCAGCAGCGTACTGCTCCCCACTCTGTCTCTGGTGAGTTCTCTCACTGCCCCCTACACCTCTGGCCTATACCCCAGTTCTCGTACGCATAAATAAATAAATCTTAAAAAACAGAGAGAGAACAAACTGGGGAGCGGGCACATGAACCATGGTGGAGAGGACTATGGGACTGGGTGTAGTGTAGTAACATAGACCTGAAGGGTGTGATCCATACCTCTAAGTTATATACAGTGTTGTAAACCAATGTTACCTCAATTTAAAAAAAAAAAAATGTTTTTAGAGAGAAAATTGGCTATTTTACTTTGAGTGAAAGAAGCTCTTTCATATATGACTAATTTGGTTTTCTGCGTCCAGTAGCATTCCAGAGCATGAAGTAAAATAGATTTCTTTTCCTTTTTTTCTTATATTCATAGAGCAGACAAATCCATACCACTTTAAATGCCACTCCTCTGTAGTTCACTCACTGCTTGATTAATTTATTTCCTGTCCCTGCAAAACTTTGATCAAGAGTTTGTACAGCAGGGGTGCTGATCCATGTGAACATCCCATGATCACAGCTTTCTACACAATCATTAGGACTCTTCTTTTCTGCCTCCAGTCTTTGCTTCTTGGCAACTGTTCATGGAATATGACTAAATCCAAAAGCTTTAAAGGCAACTTGAATCATTTAGGTCTATACTGCATGGAATAACTTCGTTCATTTGACTCTTAATAACAAATCGTCCTGAATCCGTTAGCATCATCATTGATAGTTAAAAACACCCATCAAGTTAATTGCTCAAGAGCCTTTTACCGGGCTGAGAGTGTAACAGAGTAAGTTAACATGGCTGGCCCACGCCCTCCGGATGCCTTTGTTTATTCAGTCAGTGGTTCACTTAATACTGAGTATGTATGTACTTTATGCCAAATTGAAGTAAAGAGCAGCCACTGTCCTTAGGAGTCTTCAAGACTAGAGTCTTTACACGTAAGGAGAATTTCAGTGCAGTGTGGTGGTGTAGCAACAGAAAACATGGGGAGTTATCAGAAGACAGAAAGGCCAGAGTATGATAGGGAGAGAGGTAAGAAATGAATTTGCAAACAATATATAGGAGACAGTTAATGCAAATCCTTTCATCACTTGCTGGAGAGTCTGTATTCTATCCTGAAAGCAATGGCATGCGTTGATTGAATTATTAAAGCAAAATTTGAGAGCTACTTGGGAGTAGCAATAACTTATTGAAGAGATAGGCGGCAGAAGGACAGAATAAAGGACAAGTGTGTGGCTTCAGTGCCCAGGCAATGGGGGAACAAAAGAGAGGGGTGTCAACCACTGGCTCTCTCTAACATGAGAGAGATTATAGCAGCTGAGTCATCCAAGACTGATTCAGCGTTGGACGTGAATCCTACCTACATCATTGAAACCAACGATGAGATGGCTTTGGCCTCTTAAAGCTGAGACCTTTGGAACAGTTCTGAATAGGTACGAATCAGGTTTCATTGGTAGGAGCCCTTGAGTTTCTAATCAGGGTGCTGGAAGCTGCACGCTCCCTTTTACTGCACTGGGACACCCTTTTGATAGTGGCTTTCAGCCTTTTTAATAACTGTAATCATATGTGTGTTTTATGTTTCACTTTGATAATGGTTATTATGCTTAGCACTGTGTATCTTCAAAGAACTCAACAGCATTAAATAATTAATCTGCATAATATCCCTGTGAGTTGGTAGGTGGGGACTCTTGCCCCATTTTCCACATGGGAAAACCCAGGGAGATAGTGTCTTGCCCAATGCCGCCTCACGTTGACAGAACTGAATTTTGAATCTGAACTTGTCCTTTATCTTATCGCACTCATACTACAAGTTTATTGTCAGTCTTATTAGATCATGAGTGCCATTGAGCTTATTCAAAAATCTCAGCATTTAGATCAAGAAAAGGATGTTAATATATAGGAGTGAGCGAAAGTGACTGAATGACCAAGCCCTGGTTGGGGGCCAGGGGGTGTGACTGGAATAGTAATAGAACCGAGTGTCCCTGCAGTAATCCGGGGAGAGCAGGTCCATTTTCCAGTGGCAGTGACATCATCCCAGCTCACAGCACTCAGTCAGCGTGTCAGGGACACCCCCCCCCCCGCCTTTGGTGTGACTTTAGCCCTCTACACAGTGGCAAGAAAACCAGTTATAGACAGTCTTTTTGATCTCTATTTACAATGCTGTGTGGTATGATGGAAAGAGAACTGCCTCAGGAGCTGGACAAGCCTGGGTCAGAATCACTCTCAAGAGGGAGCTGGGTGACCTTGGGCCCGATCCTTACCCTGGAGCAGGATTGGGTGATGATGGATATCAACCTTCTAACATAGAACCTGACTGATTGCCTCATAAGTGGCTCCTACTAGTCTTACTCTCATTCAAAGACGAGAAACAATGCTGAAAGGACCCTTTGATTGTTTGGTTGAATGACAGGACCAGGTAAATTCAACTTTTGAGGAATTACAGCTATTAAAGAAGCCAGTGAAACATTTTGCTGTTGAGTCAACCAACTGATACGATATCACCTCTTGTTTGTTCACTGACAAATATGGGAAGGTAACTTCAGTAGGCCAGTCATTGGTGTGTGCCTTCCAAAACATTATAGTCATGTTACAGTAAACTTTTTATATTTGTTGCATCACAGAGATTTATTGAAGTGATAAAAGTTATTATGGAAAACAGTGTGCCGTAACTATGGTAACAGTTATTTGATCTCACAGTAATTAGCTAAGCATTTAGTTGCACAATACTCTTACAATGCCTTCCTGGTTAGTTCATTAAACAAAATTAGCTTTTGTTTGAACTGCCTTTCTACAGCGTCCTAAATTTGATTTTGGTTCAAAAGATTTGGAAAGTGCATTTTAAAATTACCTTCCTATCTGAGGTTGCAACCTCCGATTTTGATTCCTTATTGATGCCACAGATTGATTGTGATTCATCAGATTATTCTCTGAAGTGCACCTTGCAGATGAATGGTGTGGCCTAAGTGAGTGGTAGAGCCCATGTAATTCTGGCCCTGTCTCTGGCTCAGGCTGCAGATTGGGGTCAGCTGGTGTCCTTCTGTGCCTTTGTGTCTAGACCTAGGAAATGGGGTTGCTGTGTTATCAGTGTTAGTTAGCATGCTGAGAGCTCATGAATGTGATCATTTCTTGGTAATCTCCTTGTCTCCTGATGGGACCTGGAGCTAGGAAGTGCAGGTTTTCTTAATCCCCCCACCCGCCCACCCCACACAGGTGCCTCTTCTGCCCTGTACCTCTCCTTTTTGTAAGGTGGAATGCAATGCAGATGATTCACCTGAATGATGATGTCATTGCCAGAGGACTTCAGAGCTCTTGAGACAAGAGCCTCTCAAACTCTGTTTAAGAAAGGCCTCTGCTCCACACCACCCCCTCCCTGCTCAGCCTCAATAGACAGGTGACGCTTAACCCTGGCTGCTTGGCAGATTGGATATCCTAAACACACAGGAAAGCTCCAAGCATTCAGGATTGCAAAACAGAAAAATAATGAAAAGGAAACAAGAAATCTTTTCTTTACTGAAACTGTGAGGATTCCAAAGTAAATTAGCAAAACAGGGTTTTTAAACATTCAATGAAAGTTCCTTGTATTCATTTTGTTTTAATTCCTGTTGACTTAGGGGTTTTTGGTTCACTTCTTTTTTAGAAATACTATCTTTTTAAAAACCAGTTGCTTCCTGAGTTGGGACTCAAGCTCTTCTGTCAGTTTGCTGGATGTCACCAGTTTTCAGCCGAGCAAGTGTTTTGGGGCCATGAAGTTCTTTGCAGATTTATTTGCTTAATTAGGTTGATTTCTACGTAGGATAAATAGGGCTTTAATCCTGGAGTAGGGTTAGCATTCTAGTGATAAGCATGTTTGTTCTTGATTGGTTCTTGGAAATTTTAGGGCCAATGTCAAGATAATAAAGGTAATAATAGAATAAGAAGTCATCCTGGGTGGCTTCTGTATGGGACTCATTCGTTTTTTAGAACATCCCCATTCCTGCTTTTACCCTGTGCGTTTTGGACTTCTCAGTCAAAAGGACTCTTCACTTTACATCCCTCTTCTCTTTCACATTTTTTTCCTTCATCAGAGAAAATCTTTTTCGCTACATTAGGGAGAAAATTTATATCCTTTAATGTAACTCTCATCATAGCTTCAGTAAAACTTCCCCCTCTTTGTCTCCCGCCCTGTCCCCTGCCTCCTTGCTCCCTCGATTCCCGAGTCTTGATCATAGTCATCATCATGTGTTATAACTTTTGGCTGAAAACCATCTCCCCGCAGGCTGTAGCTCTGCTGTTTCTCCCCGGTGGCAGCACATAAGACCATGTCCCAAAACAGCCAAGCAAACCAGTGAACCATCCCCATCTCACCACCCCCGACATCCTAAATTCAGGTCATTGGTGTTTTCTCTTTCTCTCCCAGTCCAGTCACTCTGGTTATTTACCTTTCAGCTCCTTTCAGTTGGTATTCTTTTTGCTAGACCTGCACAATCCTTTATGTATCATCTCCGGTCCATTCAGGAAAAGAGGGATGGAAGTGCTTTTATTGAGCACCCAATGTGTTTTAGATACTCTGCAGTGTCGTTAGTCTTTCCCATAGTCCTATGAGGCAAGTAATAATATTCACATTTTTTGTCATGAGAAACTCAGGTTCAGAAAGATTAAGTGACACAGTAACAATTGGAAGATTCAGATTTTGAACATAAGACTCTTCCTCCAAGATGCAACCTATTTCACTCTTTCCAGCCCACTTGGACTATTTTAGTGACGCCCAACATGAATTCTACGCTAAACCAATTTATTAGAGCAGCCACCACCACACTGGTTCCCTTTGATTTACTGGCAGCCGGCTGTGCCATCAACTCCCCAAAGGTCTACTGACCCCTCTGGGTCTTCTGTCCAGTTCTAGTGCTCTAGATCTCTGCTAAAGAAAGGATAAGAGATTCTTCTGGATGTGGCTTTTTACAAAGATGAGCTCTCCAATTTCATTTAGCCAAAGAATGTACTACTCACCATCTCTCTAGCCTCTGCTGACACTAACCAGTAGTTGTGCATTCCTTTTTCTTACAGCCTTCCAGGAAGCCATTACCAATTGTTGAGAGCTGAGGTAGTGGATAAAACTGTTTTCCACTCTGATCTCCTCCTAACCTGTTACTGAGCAATTTCCCACCTCTCTGTTATTCTTTCCACTAAATAGAATAATACCCTAAAACCCTCTTCCTTGCATCTGGCAAATTGGACACGCCTTTTCTTTAGTTTTCCTCACACTGATTCTTCTACTTGGCCTACCTTTCTCCACTCACTGTCTGTAGAATAATTAGTAATATTAATAGAATAGACTCATTTATTGTAACTTTCATGAAGCAAATGTATGAATTTTCCCTCATTGACTACCTGCTGACACCTGTTAGAAGTTCAATAAACATTTGAATAAAGACACAAGGAAGAAAAAGTAGACGGAAAGATGTACATTGGTAATTGTTTCATCCTAATAACCAGTGTCGTCCCAATTACAGATGAACACATAGAAGCCCCCAGAGGTTACTCTGCTAGTGTGTGCAAAAGATCTGTGTCTGCCATCTCTTCTAGAAAGCTTTTAATTACCCCCACAGCCAGGACCTCGGCACGACATACCTGTGGAGGACACAACTCACACAGACCACAGCATGAAGCCCTGGAGTTGTGCAGTTTGGTGGCACTAGTGATAGCTCCCTCCCCCGTATTTTGATGGCACATGACGTCTTTCATACAACACTTTCCACACTCTGTCTTACACCCATTTTAAAGTCCTGTTTACCCTTCTAGGTTACAAACTCCTTGGTGGGTGGAGGATAAGGCTTTCTTCGTCTGTGTCCCCGTTGGACATACACAAAGTGATTCTTAAATGATCTCATATCCTGTCTGCTGTTTTACAGTGGTTGAGCCTCCGTGTCTTGGGTAATCTCAGCCACTATCTTTCCCACCTAGGTTTCCCCTACTCTTTTCTTACCCCAGGTCTTTCCTGCCACTTCTTGGAGAAGGTGTGTCTTCCTCATATTACCTCTCTAGCTCTCACGTCAAGGCCATGATGTTCATTAGACTCTAGGTTATAATGACTTAATGATATTATAACTTTCAAGAGCCTCAAAAATGTTAGAGGTCTCAAAAGAAAAATGTATGGCTCTAAATAAAAGTACATGATCAAAAATCAATGTTTAAACAAATTAATGCAATAACAATTTTTTGTTATCTTCATTAAATATTAAATTTACTGACAATGCCTGAGAAACCCTGTCAACTATAAATTAAATGAGTAACTGCTAGCCAAATCATTTCAAAGACACAAATATAAAATTCTTTAAGAAATTAAAAGGAAAGAAAAATAAATTCTGGCTGTAAAATTTTGTTACTATTTTATTTCTGTTTTTATTTTTATTGAGGTGACCTTGGTTTACAACACTACATAAGTTTTAGGTGTACAACTTCACATCTCAACAACTATATATCATACCACACCTATCACCAAGGCCTACCTACTATCCACTATCACCCAGTCTCCCAACTGTTCTGCCCATTACCCACCCCTTCCTCTCTGGTAACCACCCTTCTGTTTTCAGCACAAGGGTTTGTTTTTGTTCTGTTTTGTTTGTTCCATTTGTTTGTTATGTGTTTGCTTTGTTTCTTTATATTCCGCAAATGAGTGAAATCATGTATTTGTCTTTCTCCTTCTGATTTACTAAATTTAGCATAGTCCTCTGAAGCTTCCATCCATGTTGTTGCAAATGGCAAGATTTCATCATTTTATTTTATGGCTGAGTAGTATTCCATTCTGTATATATACCACATCTTCCTTTATTTCACTCATCAGTGGGCATTTGGCTCGTTTCCATATCTTGCCTACTGTGAATAGTGCTGCAGTGAACACTAGGGGTGCATATATATCTTTTCAGATTAGTGTTTTTATATTCCTTCTATAATATCCAGAAGTGGAATTGCTGGATCATATGGTAGTTCTATTTTTAACTTTTTTTTTAAAGATTTATTTATTTATGCATACAAGCTGGGGTACAGGCCAGAGGTATGGGGCGGCGAGAGGGTTCACCAGAGACAGAGTGGGGAGCAAAACAGGCAGATGGACGGAAATACACTGCTGAGGGGAGCAGTGGGCCAAGCAGGAGAGGTCTGCCGCGCCATGTGGGAATCTCCCTGGCCAGGCGTCAAACTCGCGTCGCCGCTGCCGACAGCTCCGCAGTGCAGTGCTTAACCGCTGTGCCACCGGGGAGGCCCTATTTTTAACTTTTTAAGGAACCTCCATGCTGTTTTCCATAGTGATTGTACGAGTTTATGTGTACGAATTTATATTTAGGAGTGTACATATCCTTCTTTTTCTCCGTGTCCTTGCCAGCACTCACTGTTTCTTGTCTTTTTGATAATAACTATCCTAATGGGTGGAATGTAAAGTATCATTGTGGTTTCAATATGCATTTCCCTAATAGTAAACAATGTAGAACATCTTTTCATGTGTCTCTGTCATCTCTGGTGAAATGCCTATTTAGATCTTCTCACTTTTAATTTGGTTGTTTTCTTGTTGATGAGTTGTATGAATTGTTTCTATATTATGTAGTTTTCAAATATCTTCTCCCATTCAGTAAGTAGACTGGCTTTCTGTTTTCCATAGTGGTTTCTTATGCTGCACAGAAGTTTCATAGTTTCTCATAATACCTTGTTTATTTTTGCTTTGGTTTCCCTTGCCACTAGAGATGAATGAATCCCCAAAGAAATCACTACATTCAAACTTAAAGAGCTTATTATTTTTCTCCTGTATATTTTATGCTTTCAGATCTTGCATTTATCTCTTTAATGCATTTTGAGTTAGTTTTTGGTATGTTGTAAGATAGTGGTCTAGTTTAATTCTTTTCATGTAATTGTCCAGTTTTTTCACATCATTTACTGAAAAGACTTTCTCACTCCATTGTATGCTTTTGGCTTCTTTGTCATAAATTCGTTGTCCACATATGTGTGGACTCTCAATTTCATTACATTGATTCATGTGTCATTTTAATGCCATTATCATACTGTTTTGATTATGATAGCTTTGTAATATAGTTTGAAGTCAGGCGTGTGATCCACCCATCTTGGTTCTTTTTTTTTTTTTTAAGTATTGTTTTGGCTTTTTGAGGTTTTTTTGTGCTTCCATACAAATTTAAAATCTTGGGGTGGTTCCTATTTCTGTGAAGAATACCATTTTGATAGGGACTGCATTGACATTGTGTATTGCTTTAGGTAAAATGACCATTTTTAGCAATGCTAATTCTTCAGATCCATGAGCCCAGAATGATTTTTCATATCTTCATGATTTTTTTTTTTGCGTTCTTCCTACAGTCTCTTACCATTTTTAGGGTAAAGATCTTTTACTTCCAGGTTTAAATTTGTTTTTATAGGTATTTCATTCTTCTTAAAGCAGTGTTAAATGATATTATTTTCTTAATTTATTTTTCTGCTAGGTAAGTGTGTATAGAAAGGCAATAGATCTTTACAACTTTACTGTATTTGTTTATTATTTCTAATACTTTTTTGGTGACACATCTTTAGGGTTTTCTATGTATATCATGTCATCTTCAAAATAGTGACAGCTTTTCTTCTTTTCAGTTAAGATACCTTTTTTTCTCATCTAATTGCTCAGGCTAAAATTAATTTTAATGTGGGGTTATGAATACAATGTGTGTTTAACATGCTATTGGGACAGGGGATTCCAAAAATTAAGTGTATTTGAGATTTTAAAATTAAAATATCTGGGTTCTCAATGCTGTACACAGCCCCAAAAAGTTTTTGCAGTATTTTAATTGATTGTAGTTAATGATGGTGATCTTGATTGTTATTCAGGGATAGAAGCATGATTATTTTGTTATTTTACTTTTAGTTTCAAATTTTATTTATGAAAAGAAAAAGAGAACTAAGGGAATTCTGCAGAATGGGTGCTACATTCCCACAAAGGAGGTATTGAGCAATCTTTGGGGCCCCCAGGTGGTACCAGTAATAACCTTCTGAACTTTCCGTCCTTACCATACTTTCAGTTTACTTGCCACTCTTTCTGGTCCTACCCAGAATTGGAAGTTGAGGGTGGCACAGAAGTCTTGAGGGCAGAATGCTAGAGAAGGTGAAGCAAAGAGATGTCATGGGCACCACATGGGAACAGTGAAGAAGCAAAGGCACATACAATGTTTATACTGTTTGCTTTTGCAAGGCATGCCGGAACTGACCTTTCCACTTGCCCTTCACATTTGAGTTGACTAAAAGTGCTGAACCATTGTTTTGGATACTGATTATGAGGTGACCATTTGGACAGTATGGTGAAAGTATTTCCTCAGCAATGTATTTTTGAATATTTAAAAGTTAGGTAGATTTTTTTTGGTATGCTTTTACATCTATCAGAAGGGGACATTTTCTCCTTTTCTTTTTGTGAATTTTCTGTGGTTTTTCATTGAGTAATATAAATTGCAGTCCTGGAAACTGTGATTAGCCTTAACCTGTTCAAAAAATGCTGTAGACCTCTTTAGTTTTCACTACCTATTTTGATATACTATTGCTGCTGAAAGTTCCTACCTAACATTACCCGTATCCCATAGCCAAGCTTCAATTCTTAGTCAGTACAGGATGAGATCGGTGAAAATGTAAAACATATTAAATATGTTGTATGTATATACAGTCATTGTAGTACTAAACTATAGCCACCATGAAGGGCTTTTTTTTTTCTTCATAAAAGGATTCATGTAATCTACCATCTCCAAAGTTTAGAATTGCCAGTTAAATGCATATGTATTTTTCAAAGGAAATCATCAAAAAGAACATTCCACTCTTATTACAAAGCTATTTTCTGGGTAAATATTTTGATAGATGTGGTTCAGTGCACCTGGGAGCTGAGACAGGGCTGAGCCTGAGGCAGTTAGCACAGATGGGGCTGTTTTTTTCCCCATGTATATTGCAAATGGTGGATTGTGGCAGTGTGAACCTGACCATTACACCACTGTCGGAAAAGTAGTTTCCTCCCGAGAAGTGGTCTCGCTATATAAGAAGGATAATGACCATGCTCAAATTGTCTCATAAACAAATTTATATCGGAGACTGATCTGATACAAGCATTTTGTTAAGTAAGGGTACTAATTAAAATCAAGTCAGTAGACTGGAAGTAGAGTCTGCTTAGACTTGTACCAGGTGCAGTGTGTTTAGGGTTAGGACATGTGCTGATCTTAGGCAAAAAAAAAAAAAAAAGATGTATTAAGACAAAAACTTTGCTGCTTTAACTTTTCTCTTTGAAGCTAAGTCTTGAAGCAGTCAGCAGACTTAAATAATAATTTATACTAAAAAAATAAAAATAAAAAAAATAAATTGCTGAGTCACTTTTGGAAGTGACTCTTGTTTGGAATAATAAAAAAAATAATAATAATTTATACTTTATTAAAATAATCAGGTACATCATCCAATTTGTCATTAGGAAATAGTATGCACATATCAAATGCTGCCTGCTTTCCACACCAGCCTACATTCTCGATAGGTAGGTGGTGTAAAGTGACATTTGAAAATTGTGAGACTTTTTTTTTTTCCTTTGAACTAAAGTCCTTTCATCAGCCTAAAACAGTTTGTCCTGTGATTGGAGCATTGTTTATCTGCAGAGAAATGACAATAAACCCAGCATGTGAGTTAGTAAGAAATGGCTTGAACATGAACCAATAAGCATGGATTTTATTTGTCCCTTTTTGTTTCTCTGCTGGAGTTTAAGTTCCTTGAGGGCAGGAACCATATTATGTCCTCATCTAGTGGTTGTTAAATAAAGGTTGAAGGGCTCATTGCTAAGAAAGGGACAATTTTCTTTGACATCCCAAAAGTTGTCAGCAAGCAATTAGTATAGGTGATTTTTTTTTAAAGAAACCACCCAAGTGTCTTTATTAGCAACACAAGCAGGAACATGGATAATGTGAGCTAGTTAAAAGGGTTACACTCCCTCTGGTGCACCTTTGCTGGAAGTTGGTTCACTGTAAGCTTAGTCTCATGTTTCTGCAAGAGAAAAATAAGTCCTAACAGTCCCTCAGAGAAGCCTACATAATTCAGCAACTGAATTTGATTTTCCAAAGAGTGTTTCTAAACTGATGAAATGTCCTTTAAAAACTATTTACCTAAAATGTTCTATGATTGCAACATCTGCTAAGCCTATTATGTTCTTTCATTAAACAGTTTTATTGTTCTGTGTGCATACTGCTTATTTGAAGCAATAAAACTGAGTTGACAGCAGACTTTCTAACAAGCAGGAACTTTTTTTTCTAACAGTGAAAGAAACTGCATATTCCTTATCATCATACATAGTGTTTTAAAACCCTATCTAGAAATGACCTGATTAACCTCCTTTTTAAAAAGAAAGTCTCTATTTGAAGTCCAGCTAATTACCATATAAAATGACATCAGATCTATAATTTTAGCAATAATTATGAAAAAAAGTATAAAAAAGTATACAGGGGAAAAAAATCCTTAAATGTCTGTCAATTCTTTAGGCACAGGGCTCAATAGCAATTCACTGACTTAACGGAGAGAATGTTTTTATTACATTATAAAAGCCAAAGTTTGGTAAGGGAAATCTCATTTTACACTGGTGTAGTTCATCTGGAACTATATTTGGATTGAATAAACATGTCTAATTTAGTACTTTAAGGCTTCCTCAAATGCACATTTACCTCCCTGTCTGCTGCCCTGCAGTCTTCCTGAATAGTAGCACAGCTGCACAGACCACAGGGTTTTTCAGGAAGAAACCCCGCCCACCTATCCAAAAGGGGTCAGTGAATACAAAAGTCAGCTTTTTGCCTCTAGCCTCCAGGCAGTGATGCTCAGATTAATACAGCTTTCAAAGATTCAGAGTTTTTGCCCATGACAGTCTTTCTTTCTTAAAATACATGGGAAGATCCAGTTAGCAATTTGCCCAAACTATGCGGAGCACTGCAAACCAACAGCGTGCTCATTCGACCTGGAACCAGTGAGAGGACACTGGCCCCATTTGTGACTTGTGTGGTGGTGCTTTAGTGCTGGACACATTCTAGTTTGGGAGACCTCTCAACCAGGTGGGAGTGAGTTGTTGGTTTATTTTGTCATCTGAGGTGAAGAAGAAAGTTTGGTCACTAGGTGACTAAAATTTCAATGTTCTGTAGCAAGGCAGGCAGAGCAGACGACTGGTATATATTAGTGTATAGAGAATCTTAGACAACTCTGACGCCCTTCCAAATTTTCCACCACACTCTGTATAGCTCAGAGTTGGCAAACTCAGAGTCATAAAGGGGCCAGGGAAAGATGCCCTGTAGCCTGTCATAATCATCCAGTTTTTCTAGAGAAGTTGGAACTTTGGACTTTTTCATTGCTATTTCTTAATTTTTAATTGCAGCTGTTGAATGAAAATTTAAAAGGCACATATAAAGAAATAATTTCTGTAGGCTACCTATGGCGAGATAAATGTGATAAATCCCCATGATACTTGTCAAAATTTGTCCTTTTGATTTGAGTGTTGGTCTCTATCTTTAAAATGCAGTGGTGACCCTGACAAAGTATGACTTCAGTCTTTGGGACGTCCTTTGGGTTCCACTCAGAACAGTGTCTCTGCATTGTCCTTATTTAACTCGCTGTGCCTGGGTACCGCCTTCTAAGTGTCTGCAGGCCGCCTGACCCAGGGATCTGTGCTGTCCGTTACTTGGAGCCTTGGTGTAGAACCAATTAGGCAACCTGGCCTCTCTTTGCGAATATTTCTAAATGCTGCATGTGGAAAGAATTTTCATGAGGGCAGCCATGCTGTATAGGAAGCATACATAATTGTTGAAAGAGCAAATCGTAAAGCAACCAGCCAGAATTAGAATTTTGATTGTACTTTCTGATAGCTGTGTGACCTTAAGCATGTTATGCAACCTTTCTGTGGTCTCACTTTCCACATCTGTAAGTAGGGACAGTAATGATACCGACATCATAAGAGTTATGAGGATGATTGCATAAGATAACCTTATATGTAACGCTCTTAGCACAATGCCTGACACGTAGTAAATGCATAGTAATTATTAACCACTGCTGTAATATTTAAGAAAGCACTGAATGCAGAATCAAGAGAAGTGGGTTTAGGTCCTCTTTCTGCCACTCTTAGTAGCCTTGACTAACTGGAAGGCATTTTGTTAACCTTTGTATCAGTAAGATTAGGATAGTATGAAGATTAAATGTAATTATGTGTCATCACACATAAAGAGATGCATAGGTGAAAAATATTGTTTTGTGGGGAAGGGCTGTCGACATATCAGTGTGTGTCGGGGTGGGGGATTAGATCTCATGACATGACACAACCTGAAGGGATCCATGGCACACCAGATTATTACCGCTCAACAATAATGAAATAATTCAGAGAGTAAAAAGCTGACTTTGGGTTACTCTTTCTTTGTTTTAAAAAAAAAAAACTCCAGGGAGAAAATATTCCCTGGACTCTCTGAACTCCTCTGCTGAGCTTGCTTTGGAAGAGTTCCACACTGTGACTAAGACGTAGGGTGACAAGCAGTTGCGGAGCGGAGGCTAGAATCCACTTCCGACCATGCGTGGTCCTAGCAGAGCATCTTGGTCATCTTGAGACCAAACAACCCCCCTTTGTTTCAGAAATGAGAATGCTGTACCAGAGTGGTCCTGTCGTCTCCAGACCCCCAAACCAGTGGTCTCTGGGCCATCCCAAAATGCTCAGATGCCATTGTTTTTCAGGACCCTCAGCTATTTCTCTCACTTGTCACATTCTGGAAAACATATCACTCAAATTAGTTTTGGTATCTCTAAATATCTGGGGAAAGAATGACCTAGGGGATATGGATTCACTTAGATTTTCTGTGCTGTATTCTTGAATCTGAATCTAAAGCCAGAACTTTATGGCATCTTCTTGTTGTGTGATAATATCAGAATAACAACGAGCAATAACAAAATATGTAGTACCGCCATCTGGGGAAAATCTTCTATTTGTTTTATAGGGAAAAAAAATAATACAACAAAATGAAAATAGATTGATCTAAACAGTGAAAACCCTGAGCCCATCTTGGAATTGTGGAAAAGGAGCCTAATTTTATACATGCTTTTTATAGCTGATGTGCTAATTGACTCAGATAACACCTGTGCAATTTATTTTTAAAAATCTATGTCTCAGTAAGATTCTAGGAAAGAAAAGCAACAGCTGGCTCCACATCTGCGTGACTGAGGCTGTGTGGAAAGGGTTCTAAATATAGTTGGAATTTCAGGCAAATGTGCTTCCCTTCGTACTACGAAGTATCATTGGGCCGCCATCTGAGGGAGCTTATCATTCAAATAACCTAAAACTGAAATGGTGGGGTTTGCTCTGAAAAGCCACAAATATTTACCTTCAACAGTCTTTGTTGGCAAACTTGAAATATAACTGATCCTTCCCCACTTGCCAGATGGAGAGAACAGACACACCAGAGTGTAGAGGAGTAAAAATAAATCACACCAACACAAGAAAGTGGCTTTTTACATGATGTCTTCATCACATTCAATAATCAGGAATGCCTTGTTCCTCTTTTTCTCAGTCCTTAGATTTCCTATCACTCGAGTTAGCCACTCTCAACAGCCATCCCTCCTCCCCTCTCTTTATCCTCCCTTTTTATCCCCCTTTTCACCTCCCAACTTTTTTTCCCTTCTTTCCTTCCCTCCTTCCTTCCCTCCTTCCTTCCTCCCTCCCTCCCTCCCTCCCTCCCTCTCTCCCATATTTCTTAAATACCCAGTGCTGAAGGCTGTATTGTACCCTGAGGATTCAGAAAAAAATAGCACAAACATAGTTTTTACTCTCATAGAGTTTTAAACTTTAAGTGACATAGTACATTTTTATACTTGAAACAGCATGTTTATATAATACTGCACCTATTTTTTAAAAATATTTCAATCAATAACAGCTATATGTGAAAATAGTTCAAGGTTCTGTGAAGCCAGTAACAGACCCAATATAATAGCTACTATTTACCAGGAACTTTACACACACATACACACACACACACACACTCTCTCTCTCTCTCTCTTACATATACATTGTTATGTTTAATTTAAGGGTAGCTATTATAATCCCACTTTATAGATGAGGAAAACTGAAGCTCACTGAGGTTGGATTCTCCAGGGCTACATGGGGAATAAGTGACCAAGATTTGAACCCCTTTTTGTCTGGACTGAAAATAAGCCTTTAACCTCTAGTATGGAGCTTGGAGTCTTGTTTGCAGTCTCCTTTGCCCTTGCTGCGTGCTCCCCTGAGGACAGCGCCAATGGCAACTCTTGTTTCCCCACCCTCCAGGACCTGGGACAACCTATTTGTACTCCCCTCTTGACACCTGACCTGGCTCCTTCTCAGGCTACTAGAAAATCACAAAGGAATAAAGCATCACCAAAAGCAGAAGGTCTTTGCTTTAACACTTTCCCTTCTATTGATGACTCTACAGTGGTGACAAAAAACGTTCCATGAGCGTCTCGTATGTACATTACGTTTGCATAGGTCGTTGTGTCTCACAAAGCTCTTCCACATCTGTAGCTGCTGAAGCCTCACAATCTTGGCAGTAGTGTCACCATATTATAGATGAAGAAGTTCAGCTCAAAGAAACTGCCCAAAACTCAGTTAACTTCCAGTCAAGGTGAGACTCAAACTGATCCGATGCTTTCGCATCCTAAGAAAATCATGTTTGTGAAGCGACTAGCATCTCCTGGATTGAGGGTATGTTTCATTGTTTAGCTCAGCACTGCAGAAGATGCTGTGTGCCTCCTGGGGAGGGTCTCACCCAGCATGTTAGCCACCTCAGGTTAATACAAGGCTGAGCTTGTCTCCCGCTCTCTGCTGTGACTCCCTGTCAGTGCCGCTGCTTCGTGCCCGCTGCGGTTGCCTTCTGCAGGTGCTTGACCTTGGGACGGATCATGCTTGACAACTCTCCGGGCGGGAAGTTAAAATTTGATTAAGTAGATTTCGCAATTAGGACAACTTTCTCTTCCAGGATCTTTTCCTTCAGTTATGTCTTATCTCATATACCATGAGTCTCCACTAAAAAAAAAAAACAAACCCTACAGACTTTCCTCTCAGCCTAGAAGCCCACTAAGTCCTTCTGTCTTTCCCTTTAAAAGAGAGTAGAAAAGAACACAAGGGACCACGGAGATGGATCACGGGTGAATTGGTGGTGGGTTACCCAAGGGGAATACAAAATGTAAAAGATATAAATAACAATAAAAATATATATTAAAAAAAGAGAGAGAAATTGAGATTGTCCTGCTTCTCTCACTTCCCCGTCTCCAATAACCTTCTTAGAAGAGTGGTCTGAACCCGCAGGGAACACTCTCTCCTTTCACCCCTCTACCCTGGTCACCTGCTCTGCCCCGCCATCCACTGAAACCTCTCTGGAAATCTCCAGCAATCTGCAGATAGCAGCATTTTCCCACCCGTAGCCTGTGATCTTTGCTTTGTTTAAAATTGTTGACTGTTTCCTGCTTCTGGAAACGCCTCGCTTCCTACTTCATCTCCTTTGTGAGCGCCTCAGTTCTTCCCGCTACAGTACTATTTGTTGGGGGGATCCTGTTTGTGGCCAGTTGCCCACATTTATTCTGACTCTCCCTGCTTCATTGCAGTTATTTTCGTGGCTGCAGCTCCTGTTGCCACCTCGGTGCTGCCGAGCGAGAGCCTGTTCTTGTTGTCGTCTCGCCACCTGGATGTGGCTTCATCCTCCTGCCATCCCGCCTCACGGGTGGCTCAGCCACTCAAGCAAAAAACCTGGTTCATAATACACCCACTCCATTCCCTCACCCAGCAACCACACTTCAGTTATTTTTCTCCTAGGTAGTCTCAGATCTGTTTGTCCCTATGGCGGTTGTCTTTTCTTTTTTCTTCTGTGTGTCCAAAATGCTTCTCTCCCTGGTTGTCGTTGTTAACAAGGCCAGGGTGTCCTCACTCCTAATTGAAGCTGCATTTCAGGCTGTGTTGCGCCTTCGCTTCCGAGTCTTCCGTAATTCTGTCGATTCAGTCGCTGCCTTCCCAGAGGCGGAGCTTTCGCGACAGGTTCTGTTCCTGGACTCTGTGCTGCCGGTGCCTGCAGCAGTACCGGCATCTTACTGAGTGCTCCATGAATACTTACTGAATTAAATCAAACTTTTGGTCAGAACACATGAAAACTACTAGTAGTGGGAGCTCAGGAGGAAAATATAGACAACTAACCACCCCAAACACTCACTGGGTTAGCTCTTACAGGACTCGCGGGGTTAGCACGTAGACCCTCTTCTCCCGCTACCCTTAGTCTGTCTAACTCCTGCTTACTCTCTTGGACTCAGCTCAAAGGCCTCGCTCAGGATGGATTAGATGCCTTCTTGTCCATGCTGGTATCTCTAGCCTGGCACTTATCAGAGGGCATATGGTTTCCTGTTTCCTTGTCACTTTCCCAGTACACTGTGAGCTCACTTAGGACAGAGACCAGGCCTTACCCCACCCCTTACCTTCACAGCGCCTGACACAGCTCTGGTGAGTAATGAAGAAACACACTTTTAAAAGTCGCAGATGTTTGTGGGTGTGCTGCTCTTGAAATCTCGAGCTGTATCACCCCTGTCCCCCAATATAAAACTTTAGTTTCTTTTTGTGCGTGGGACCTCAAAGCCATGTATTTTAGGTGTGTCCAGATCCTGCTGTCTCCAGTTAACAGTTGCTAATCAGAGTCCCTGATCAACTCCTGAGCTTAAATCAAAGCATTCATTACCAAAGCTTTTTTGTTTATAAGTACAAATACACCATTGATGGTTATAAGAAGAACTATTTTCTCCCCTGAATGTTAACTAGCCACAAAAGCTGGTGTACACATGTGATAGTATTTTCCACAGAGTTTAAAGAATGTTGGCCTTTGATGTTCTGCCCTTGAATGAAAATGAGTCTGCATTATAAAATCAGCAGTGAGGGAAATGGGAAACTTCTAGGAGAGCACCTGAGGAGTGCTGTTAGAATTTCTCAGTCTTAAAACCCAACAGATGCATTATTTATAACATAGGGGGAAAAAGCTACATTTCTTTGGTGGTAGGTCATATATTTTATCCTCTGAAAATGAATGAGATTAAATAGAATGAATAAGTATTTCATATTAAATAGAAATGTCTGGTTAAAACCTCACTGGAAGAAATAGATACTGTTACAGGAGAACTTTAGGCCCCTCCCCTCGAAAAAGCTGTAAAGAAATAGGGGTGTCTTGTGGGAAAAGAGACTAGAACAAGAATATGAAATGGGTTCTTTGGCGCTTTCTCAGACCATAAAATCTCACATCTCTGCTTCTTTTCACTACTTGCTTCTTCTTTCTCTCTCTCTAGACAAGCTTTCTCTGGCCGCCTGACAGAAGATGGCCGCTGCATAGCTCTCTAGGTTAGGTATCCTCTTTCAGTCAACTAAAGAGCTCAGACTGAATTAGAATCTCTTGGTTCCAATTCCAACCTCTCAGAAGGGAAATGTTAGTCAGTGTAGCATAGGTCAGAAGTCCACTGTTGTCCCAGCAACTGTGAGCAAGGGGACAGATGTATGTGATACAAATATGGTTACATTGGCACCCATACAAATGCAAACCAGGCAGTCCTCAGACACACTGGGCCATCGTGAATGAAACGTCAGCCCTGCCATTACCAAAACCTAAGGAAACATGAAGTGACAAGTACAACCTAGCAGCACTTACCCCACTACCTAGCATTTACAGACTCATGGCTTGTTTCCTCCGCCAAACTATGCACCTTGAGGTCAGCTACCATATCTTATTTCTGTTTAATTCCCAAGTACCTGGAGCAATGTCTGACAATAGATATTCAGTAAGTGTTTTTTGGATGGACAGGGGGAGGTATAACCTCTGCCTTCTTGGAAGTTACACTCTGGTAATGACAGCCTACAATAAGCAAGTAAAATGCTATAATTGTAGGAGTACTAAGAAAGTTAAGAAGGGAGAGAGAGGGAAGGAGTCACCAAGCAAGACCAGGAACTTTCAGAGGGTAGTCAATGGTGTTAAAACTGAAAGTAGCTATCTGACTGCTCACTTATCCCAGGAAGCTTGAAACAGTAATCATAAGAGATTCCATTTACATTTCATTCCATTTATAACTTTAATACCAAAAGACATGATTTACATTAAATATATAAGGTAATAAAATATTGCTGTAAAGAGCTTATGAAAAAACTAAATGTAACTTGTGTTTGCTTTTAATTTTTATCTGACAGTTTTAAATTGGTCAACTCCTAGCTCAGAGCTTGATGTAATTATAAAGTAATTCTCTCTGAGATGGTGAATGATTCATTAAGCACACAATAAGAGAAATACTTTGGCCAGCTCTGCAAAGAGATCTGGATTAAGATTACAAATAGCATAATACAATAGACATATTCTTTAAAGAGAGGACTCCAGCAGGATTAGATGATATACTAGAACATGTTTTGTCAGTATGATGAAGAGATTGTATCCAGTGATCTTGGCCATGGTAAAAGAGACTAGAGGAGAAGGGATCTAGGAAATGTGTTTTATTAGTAAACTGGTTGCCAGTATCTAAGTGAGAAAGAACTGTTCTGGAAGCAAACCAGATCCCCTAAACAATAATTAACAAAGCTTTTGCCTAGCTATATTAGTTAGAGCAACTAACAGGTGCTTTTGTATAACCATCTCCAAAACCCTTGTGACTTAGAACATACATTTCCCCCATGTGAAGTTCTATGCAGATGGGACAGTCTGCTCCATGAAGCTACTCAGGGACCCAGGCTTCTTCAGTCCTGTGACTCCCTCCTTCTCAATTCCTTCCATTCATGCTAGTCCATGGGGAAAGAGTGAGCTTGGGCCAGGTCTAGAGAAGGAAGTGCTAGTTCACCACTTCCACTCAGATTTCAGTGGCCATGACTGAGTCACATGCACCACACCTACCTATAAGGAAGACAGGAGAAATGTATGTTTAGGACCCAAGAAGGAATGGAAAAGATTGACAGTAAGGATTCTCAGAGTCTGCCATACTAGCAATATATGGAGTCCACATGTGGAAAACATGTGAAAAATCCTTTGTATTTTCAAAAGAAGTTTGGTGATAAAATTTAAAATTGTTTCATAAAAGTTATCTTTCTAAAAAATAGAGATGGGAGTTTAGGAAATGTCACTCAGGAGCCTCTTACCACTGGTAATATTGTTGGCTTCTATAGTGGTAGAAAATCCAGAAGAAAATTGAAAGCTTACCAATTCTTGAAAAGTACTAGTATCTAATGACAGTGGGACAGTTCTGTCTGCCCTTCCACAGCTCAGCCATTTCAGGAGGTGCCCACCAAAGAATACTACTTTTTCCTCTCAGAGGATTCTACATGTGAAGCAAGATTCATAGGTTGGCAGGTGTACATGCTAACACCTCTTTGTGTCTGGAGTAGCATTTCCCCACCAGGAACCTAGAAGGAGTATAATTCCGTGATTTTACTCTGACCTGTCCCAATGGGCCTGGGTTAGATCTGATACCAGTGCTCCTCTCTCTAGCAGTAGCCGTACCTGAACTGCTTCAGGGATTCTGCACATTTGAATTCTGCCACAATAATAGCTTACACTATGGAACACTTCTCATTCCAGGCATGCTTCTAAGTACTTACATCCTCACAGAAATCCCTGTGCCGTGTATTATTATTACTCTCATTTTACAAATAGTGAAACTGAGGTACAGAAATGTCAGATGACTCAGGGCAAGACTAAACAGCCAGTAAGTGACAGAAGTAGAATTTAAACCCAGGCAGAGTAGTTCCAGAGGCCATCTTCTTAAACCTCAAGTTATAGTTCAAAAAAAAAAAGAGCAAGATAAACTAGAACAAACACCAAAGACCACCTGGGGATTTCTTGACGTTAAATATCCGAGAACTAGGATGCTGTCCCACATGTTCTTTCGGGGATCTTCTCTGTTAATTTACAATGGAAGTAACCCCTGCCTGTGAAGTTTCCGATTTTGTCAAATGAGACACACACCAGGCAATTGAAGAGCATGAATTTTGTTGTAACCGAAACTCCATGTTAATTTTGTAGGAAGTATAAGCAGGAAGAAATCATAAATCATCAAGGATGCTGATTGGCAGAAGTAGCAGGATTACATTAAGCATAAGTGAAGTCACTGCAAGTTTTGAGGACCATCCGTTAGGTCTTGAGTCATGGCATTAGGATCCCCAAAGAAATGATCCTTGCTATAGACAGCCGTATTCCCTTCTGGCTGATGTCTTAGTACGCATACAGTTCATACTATACAATTATAGTAGTTGTATTGAGATATATAGTTCCCACGCTGGACAGTTCACCCATTGAAGGACACAATGCAGTGATGTTTAGGAATATTCAGAGTTGTATAACCATTACCACAATCAATTTAGAACATTTTCAAAAAGAAACCCTCTAGGACTCCACTCCCATGCCCCCAGCTCTAGGCAACCGCTAATCTACTTTTGTCTCTGCAGATTTGCTTATTTGGACTTTTCCTTTAAATGTTCATATGTGGTCTTTGTCACTTCTTTCACTTGGCATGTCTTCAAGCTTCATTCATGTTGTAGCATGTGTCAGAACTTCACTCTTTTCAGTGTCAAATAACATTCCATTGTGTGATTCTATCACATTTTATGTATATATTCATCAGTGGCCATTTGGGTGGTTTTTGGTTTTTGGCTATTGTAAATCGTGCTGCTGTGAATGTTTGTATATAAGTGGACGTATGTTTACGTTTTCCTTTCTTGTGGTATTTGTCTGGGAGTGTAATTCCTGGGTCTTATGGTAACTCTATGTTTATCCTTTTTAGGAACTGCCAGACTGTTTTCCAAAGCGACTGCACCATTTTACATTCCCATCAACAGTGTATGAGGGTTCCAATTGCTCCACGTCCTCGCCAACACTTGTTGTTATCTGTCTCTTTTATTGTAGCCGTCCCTTAGTGGGTGTGAAGTGGTATCTCATTGTTTTAATATGCATTTCCGTGATGGATTAATATTGTAATATTTATTTAACCAATGTAAGGCAAAAGCTTCAAGCTCACACTTTCTTACGTGCATAATGGAAACTGTTTTACATTACTGGATTGACTTTCCAAAATGAAACAATAGTCCTATTATATAAGATAAATGTCATTTATGGGGTTAGATTTATATCTGAAAGAATACAAAGTAAAATGACATGGAATTAATCTGGGAAATTTGTTTTGCAGTATGCATTCATGCACAGTGTTCTGAGGCCTTTATCTAAGCTTCTCAGGTACAATTATATGACATTTACTGGATAATCCAGACAGCACTTTGGTTAAGTCCCCACTGTGATGTCATCCAGTAAACACTTGAAAGTGGAGATGCATGTCTCTTCTGGTTTTATCAGTCAAGATTAGCAGTGGTTCCCGACACTGAACTTTTTCTCCTCTGTGATCCATCAGTCTTTGTCTCATTGTGGGCCAATAATCTGTCACCTGAAAATACTTATAAAATAGGTTGGGCTTTCTTGAATGTCGTGTTGCTGTGATGCCATCAGGTTTGGCGGTGGAACAAGGGGAAGCACTATTTTATGGCTTTCATCTGCCTCAGTATCCCGTTACCAGTGAAAGCCCTCTCGATGTTAGCCACCTGCTGTATACCAAGACTGTATACTGTAGCAGTTGTACTTTCCATCTCTCTATTTTTTACAACTCCTGGTGTGGTTTTTCTTTGTGATTCTGTCAAACAAAGAAAAGGATGTGGGGCTTAGAAGGTGTCGGTCTTGCCCTCTTGATTTCACCAGTCAGCAGCTGTGTGGAAAGAGCACCCACAAAGGTCAGCTGGTGAGGAAAGAAAAGGATGAAAAGTTGATCAGAATTCAGAGGACACTTGCCCCAGAGAAGGCCTCAGGATCTCTCAGAAAGCACCCCAGGGAAAGAGTCCCTAATGGAAGACCATCAGTGTAGACCTGTGGAGAGAATGACTGACTAGGCCCTTCTCGATTCTCTCCCTTAGGCCCGATACACCTATCTCCAGTTAGCACAGCTCTGAGAAACTCTGGAAGGGGCAAAGGAGGAAAGCAGAAAGAACTAAGAGTGGATAATTAATCCCCTCTTAATAGAGTATGTCGTTATGTTTTGCCTTATTTGTTTCTTGACTTTTAATGTGCACTTAAGTAGCTTGGAGTGGGGGTGGGGATGTTTGTAGTTAATAGTTGAAAGTATCAGCTAAGTTTATGGGCAATAGCTTGATAGCACTGACTTGAACCCCTGCGCCACCCTTGAATTTTGTCTTCTCCAAAGTAAAGGAAATCCAGAGCTTGATACACTTTAGAGCTGGGTTGATTTGTTTAAGTGTCAATCATCTCTGTTCTATTAGCTGACACAGCGTTTTGACTAAAGACAAAGCACATCATCATGACCTGTGATGATTGTTGCCTCTCCTGAGATCCTTAACAACTGCATAACCCTGATCCGGCTGCCCTCAGAGCATCAAAGGTTTAAGTCATGTTTATTGAAGTATTAGTAGAAATTATTGTTTAGATTCCTACTTTTGCAAATGATTAGCCCTTGAGTAATAAAAATAGCACTTAACTGGGCATTGATGACATGCTAACCTTTCTAGTAATAGCTTTGCATAGGTTATTGCTTTTCATTCTTTCCAGAGTGCTCTGAAATAGGCACTTTATTATCTCTATTATATGTACTGAAGTTTGATGATATTTAGCATTTGCCTTCTCTGGAGCTTGCACCCTGAGCTCTGTAACGATTTCTTCTGTGCGCATAGTGTAGGTAGCAGGTACTGTAGCTCCCCTTTCCTCTACCACAGCACATACTAGAAATGGGGGAGGGATGAGAGAATGAATGAATGAATGAATGAGTAATATTTCATTGTAGTAGAGTTTGTTTTTTATTTCATTTTTTTGTCATGATAGGTATTTTTTAACCAAAACTTTTAAGATTTCCCTTCCCTTTTCCATATTCTTGCACACAAGAATCAATTAGCCTCTCTCACATTCACTCACATACACATACACATACACTTCCTACACACCCTTGTTTAACAGCCTCTATATTTCATACCTTTCGTGCTTTTTAGTCAAGGTAAGTGTCTGAGACTAATGTAACTAAAGTTACATTCCTATAAAAATGTAGGACCAAAAACCAGGTCCTCAGCAGGTTGGTCCTAACCTTACCCAAGATTAGACTCCCTGGGGCCTCCCTGGTGGCGCAGCGGTTAAGCGCTGCGCTGTGGAGCTGTCGGCAGCGAGTTCGATGCCCAGCCAGGGAGAATCCCACATGGCGCGGCAGACCTCTCCTGCCTCGCCCGCTGCTCCCCTCAGCAGTGTATTTCTGATATGCCTGTTCCGCTCCCCACTCTGTCTCTGGTGAACCCTCTTGCCGCCCCACACCTCTGGCCTGTACCCCAGCTTGTATGTATAAATAAAAAATAAATCTTTAAAAAAAAAAAAAAAGATTAGACTCCCTGGAGTTTATCTCATCGTCCTTCCCCTCCCCTGCAAAGGGGCAGTTCTTTGATCTGTCTTATAAAGTATCCACTAAGTAGTCATCTGCGGTTGAGGTGCCTCCTGGGGCAGGTAGCTCTGTTCCATGTTCAAGTTGTTCTGAATTTTGGAAACGATTTCTGTGGTTGATCCAAACTTTGTGTTCTTTAATGCCTGCTTCTCCACACTAACTCTTCCTTCCAGAATGAGACAGTGAAAACTAAGGTAGAATATTGCAATTAACAAACATTTATTTACGATTACCATATGCAAAGCAATTACGAAATGTCTCAAAATATTAACATGCATGCTTCATAACATTAACCCTTGATGTGGAAGAAAAAGCATGGACTTTGAAGTCAGATAAGAGCAAAAGTTCTACTGACTGTTTGCCAGGCACTGTTGCAAGCACTTTATGTGAGTTAACTCATTAAGTCTGACTACAGCCCTCTGAAGTATGTGCTGCTAATATCTCCATTTTACAGATAAGAAGATTGAGACACAGAGTTAAGAAACTTGTTCAAGTGCCAGTAAGTGTCGGAGCCGGCACTCTGGCTGCAGGGACCCTCCCTCAGTCCCTTGGCTGCAGCGACTCAGCCATCGCGTACATCCTGCAGCTGCACCTTCTTAGCCTGGTGAGGCAGGGAATTTCCTTAAACTGCTTTCACTTCAGTTTCCTCATCTGTAAAAATGGGCAAATTATTATTAAATGGAATACCACTAAAAGGTGGTTTGGGTTTTTTTTTCTTTTTTTTTAAGTTTAGGCCCCACCCGGAACTTCTGATTCATTTAAACACTTTGTGGTATGTGGTTTGTTGTCACTGATTTGAGACTCATGTCAACGGGGCTCTAGAATAAGCAGGATTTTTTGTTTTTGTTTTGATCTGTTTGAGTGTTACAGTACTCAGCAGTTTAGTCAGCATTGATAGGATTAAGTTTGGACTGATAGTGAAGAATCCGACTTCATATTCCCGTGGAGGTGGTCCTCAGGTACTTAAAATGCACTTCAATGGCCCCATTTATTGCTGAAATTTTCATCTGCATGCAGACTTGAGGCCACACATTTCATGAATAGCTGATGCCGCTAAAAAGGAATGAGTTGGTGTTTTGCCCTGTATTTGATCGCTTCTTTACTCTGACCCAAGGACACTGTTTTGAAAGTGAATCCTTAAAAATGTTAACAGCATCACCTACAAACATTTTGCGCTTTTAAATCTGGATACAGTGGGGCTCAAGAGGTTATCAATATTCTGGTTGATACAGACTTTTCATCATCGAAGGTGTTGACTGAATCAAGAGCAGATTATGTATCATTATGCTCCCTTTTGAAAGGGAGAAAAAGACCCCTAAGGACTATGTCATGGCCCCTTTAATACACTTACTGAATGCAAATTGGGGATAATTCATTTCACTGGGAAATAGCTGAACTCTGGAGTGAACAGCAATGGCACATCGCATGAACACTGGACTCGGCCCCATCACTGAACAAGACTGGTGGTGGCAGGGGCTGTGCCACTAGGAGCTCAGTCTGAGTCAGATCAGGATGACACAGCCATTTGGAGACCCCAGAGGGGTGGCATCCCAGCAGGGCCGTGCTGTGCTGTTCAGCAGCCTCTCCCTCAGTTCTCTATTCACCAGGCACCGAAACGGTCCCTGTGCTTGCGTCTACTCTCTGCTGCGCGGGGACTGCTGGTTTCAGTCCAGTCAGCAAGGATTCTGGTAATGGAAGATACAGGCTCTTAGGAGAGTAGAAGGTAGCCCAGGGAAGGAGGGCAGAGTGTTAGGGGTGCTGATGTGAGGAGGCTTGAGGTTGGCAGGGGGAACCGACACGGTCTTACAGGATGGATTGGCGCTGGCAAGGTGAAGAAAGGACACAGGCACGTTCCAGCTGGCTCTCTGTCCTCTCGAGCAGTTCTCAGTTATCCTACGTAACCTGTGGCTTCTGCTCCAAAAAATGTCCTGACTGACCTACCGACTTCAATTTGTGTCATTATGTGACTGTTAAAGAAAAACTTAATGTCTGTGTCTCAGCGATTAGTTGGTTTTGTGAAGTATAAGTTTTGAAGAAATAAAAAGGAAAACTGGGGCCTTTTTTGGTCCCTGAAATGAGCAGTCCACCTCACCCAGACCACAGACCTCCTTTATCACAAATTGAGCAGGGTTGCCAGGGAGTACGCTGGGACTCCAGCAGCAGGGGCTAGGGGTGGTTGGGAGCCCTGGGGAAAATCGCCTGCCTGTATCCAGAGGGGATGGTAAATAGTGAGAACCAGATAGTCATCCAAAGTAGTCATCAGCCCTGAAGGCTGTTCCCCTGGCTACAGATGGTAACTCATGGTATCCAGTCTACATCACTCACTAGCTTTGTGTTCTTTCGCAAAGTTCTTTACCTCTCACTGCCTGGTTTTCTTTAAATAAGGATTACTAACCATACCTCACTAGATCTCCCCACAGTGGAGTAGTGGGTAGGGGTAAAGGTGAGGATTAAATGAACTTATTCTTGGAAAGCACTTAGAACAGTTTCTCAGGGAACAGAGTCCCAATTCGCTTATAGGAGCCTAAACATGTCAGTACTTCTGCAGTTAGGGAAATATTTAATCCAGAGTTTTAAACCATGCCACATAATAGTTTACCATCTAATTTATTCACTTAATGTTCATTCAGCCACATTGGGTATCTGCCAAGCACTGGTCTCATCACCAGGGAAAAATTAGAGTCAGCCCATGCAAAGGTCCTGAGGTAGAAGGAGGCCTGGCACGTTCCTGAAATGGCAAGGAGTTGCATGAGGAATGAGTGAAGGGGAGAAAAGGAAAAGATAAGTCAGAAAGATAATAAAGGGCATGGACCTCATAAGCCATTGTGAAGACTTTGGTTTTGCCTTGAGGTCAATTTGGGGTGAGAATTGAGAGAGAAACTCTAACAATTACTACTGATTGTTGAGCTTATAGAATTTAAGAGGCACTTTGCCAAGTGCTTGCCTGTAGTATCTGATTTAATGATATAGAAAAAGCAGATTCAAACAAAAAGGCACATGACACTATATCCAGGGAGGAAACTGAGACTGGAGAGCTAGGGAGCTTGCCTGGGGCAATATTTGAACCCAGATCTGGGTGACTTCATGCTGTGACCTAGTGATCATCGGAATGCGCTTGCCACCAGGTTAGTTGCAGCAAGGTTAATCTTAGGCTCCATTAACCGCTCCGCAAGACTGCCGTGCCGGAACTGGGTAGGAACACCGTGCCTTTGCTCCTGAAGAACTCTGGGATTCAGAGACAACCGAAGCACACGTCACTCACCACACAGACATTTTTCCTGGGGTTAAGCAGGTGGACATGCTGTTGAAGGTCCAGCCCTTCAGCATCTTCTCTCTTCCTAACATACACTCATTGTGCTCACTCTTTCCACATTTAGAGAGATGCCAGTGAGTGCTTTTTAAGGGCTGGGTAGAATCAAAGCCCAAAAACCACACCAGAGCAGAAAATGAGGCAGCTCTCAGAGCAGCTGTCTCCACTCGTGGACCTACCATTCAGCTTCAACACAGAAGAGTTGGTGAGATGTGATGAGTATTCAAGACCACACTGCAGTGCGGAACAGTAAGGACAGTGGTCTTATTGACGACAAGATGGCTGGTTTTGCAGGACCACGTCAGGCCCTACCTGACAACCCCAGTTCACATTCAGCCCTTAAAATTCATGGTGACTGCTAAAGGAGCTGAACTGTAAAGAAGAGAAGGTATTAGTTTTTTCTCACAAATACATAAAACTTTCCCACACACACAAAAAAATACATATTAGCTGCCCATTCTCTGCACAGTCTAGTGGCGATGGCTAAGAATGCATAGAGGTCTCTGCCTAGAGACAGAGGTCGCTGCCCCACCTCTGTAGTTTACAAGTATTTGTGGTGCACCCCAAGTGTTCCGTTTGCCAGATATTCCAGTTGCTGTGCCCAAATGCAGTTGTACATACTCAGCAGCAAATGGAAAGAGAAAAGGCCTACAATTAATTACCACAAGTGATGCATATCAACGACTTCATCTTGTGTCGGCTAAAGAAACAGCATTCTTTCCAACCCTAAAGAAATATTGGCTGTGCTCAGCCCTCCTGAGCGATTGTCAGGTTGGCTTTGATTTAGGAGAGTTTCAGTTCATGCTTTGACTGCAGAGTTCATGCTCTGGGTATGATGTGAACTCACTGGACTGACAGATGTTCAGGCCTGAGTCCAACTTGATTGGGAATCCATTAGTGGGTGATTATTCGCTTCCTTTTTTTTTTAATCCATAAGGCAAGGATAATTATATTTATTTCTTAGGCATTTTATGGTGATTAAGTGAAAAATAAATACATAAAGATCCTAACTAGGGCCTCCCTGGTGGTGCAGTGGGTTAAGTCACAGTATTATGAAGCTATCCACAGCCACTGCAGCACAAGTTCGATCCCCGGCCAGGGAGATTCCCACATGGCACAGCAGAACTGCTTCGCGCACTGCTTCCCTCAGCAATGTACTTCAGTAGATCTGCCTGTTCTGCTCCCCACTCTGTCTCTGGTGAATCCTCTCACCACCACACACCTCTGGCCTATACCCCAGTTCTTGTATACATAAATCAATCTTTAAAAAACAGAAAAGACCCTAACTAGCTATTCAGCATCATTAGTGATGGCTCCCACCCCATTCCTAGCAAATATGGGTAAGGACTTACCTGTGGGAGCACTGAACTTTTAAAGGCAGAGGAGTAACATGTCAGTGTAGGTTTTAGCAAAAACGACTTTGGTGTTACTGTGATATCTGGGCTACAGTGTGAGCAAGGAAACCAACTAGCAAATGGTGACTGTGGTTTAGACCAAGACAAGGGCCTTCGTGTAGGCAGTAGCAGTGGATAGGAAGAGGAAGAACCTGGGTTAGGGGCTTTAGAAGTAGAATTGGGGACAAGTTGGGGACTATTTGAATTAAGAGGGAATGGAGGGCCCATCAGGAGCAAAGGGTGGCTTTGAGTTCTGCAGCTTACTAGGTGTGTGGCTAGAGATACTGAACTAACCGGCATAGAGAATAGGAAAAGGCACTATTTTGTTGCAGACTAACCTATAGACCTGGTCTGAGCTCAGGAATTGAATATATTGCTTGATGTAATCATCATGACAGCTCTGTGGAGTAATATGATCATCTTACAGTTCAAACATAAACTCAGACAAGCCCCATGTCATATAAATAGTGTCTCCCTAGAATTTGAACATGGATTTGTCTAACCCCAAAGCTTCACTTTAAAGTACAGCAAGGAATAAGGGGAACTGGAGTAGCATTGGGAGGGTAGAGATAAAACCTAGTTCTGGAAACGTTAACCGATTGATTCTGTATGTAAGGCAGAGATATCTTGAGGTCAGTTGGAAAATCAGACCTGTAGCTGGGGATGGGCGTGGAAGGGAGAGATACAAAAACTTAGGTGGTGTTGGGGTATTGTTGATGCTAGGAACGAATGAGATCAGTAGGAGGGCATGTACATAGCTGAAGAGAAACGACCTAGAATAAGTGGAGGTTAGAAAGGAAACCCAGTATAGGAGTTTAGAAACACTCATATACCCACAGGCGGTGGAATTTTTTCTGAGCACATTATAGCTTTGTGCTCAGGCACATATATTTGTATGGCCTTTCATCAGGTAGACCCTGATGCCAGTCCTCTTAGAGACTGGTCCTGCCTTCACATAGCTTACAGTCTAGTGAAGACCCATAAATTTAAAAAGCAATTCAACAGCAATTACAAGCCTTTATCAATGGCAGTGGAGGCTTAAATGTCATCATGGGGTGTTCTTCCCTGGTCCTAAGATTGGCTCCAAAATCAGACTGCGGCGTCAACAGCCCGGGAATTAGGATCACACATCCCAGTGTGGTGTGAGTTCCGTACTTGAAAAAAGCAAGGGCTGAGCCAAAAAACAGCCGTAGATTATATCTTTACAGATATGCCTGCGATTGATTCTAAGAAAGATTGAGATAGTATAGACTGAAATTAATCCGGCAGCAGTTTATGCCGGAAGCTGGGTTTTTTTAAGCTGTGTAAGGCAAAAGTTAAATACACGCAAGATTACTTCTGCAAGTCCTTTAGGGAGGCTGCAACACCATCTCTAAGTCACTTCCACACAGTTTTTTTTTTCCTCAAGTGTTGCAACTCTTTTTTTTTTTTCGGTTGAGCACCAGATGAAGTAGTTGGCTTCCCTTGCGGGGCCTTGCTCTATAGGAAAAAACTTATCTTTTAAGTGCAGACTTGTATTGCACACAAGACCTGCACAGTAAGAGAGGCACACAGGGAGCTAGACCCACTGAAGACAGCAGGTTCCTGCCTCCCTCCCACTGCCCTCTGGGACCCTACTGCCCAATTTAAATTCTCTCTCTCTCTCTCTCTCTCTCTCTCTCTCTCTCTCTCTCTCTCTCTCTCTCTCTCTCTTTCTCTCAGGAGTATGCTTGACTCTGTATAATGCTGTGATGCAGCTTCTTTGTAACAAGTATTTGAGTCAAGTGTACACACTAGAATTTCTTAGATTTTTCCCCCTTGGAAAGAGTTGCTAAGAGTTCTGCCTCAAATGTGAAGATAGCATACATAGTTCTTTCCCACTGAACCTCAGAACAGAAAATTCTCACACTTTCCTCTTGTACAGTAAATTTCCCAACCTCACCTTGCTGTCCAGTTTTCATTGTGAGGAATTATAGAGCAGGAGGGTTAAGTCGAAGACCGGGAGCCAAACCGTCTGTATTTGAATTCCTGTTTCATCAACTACTGTGTGATCTTGGGCAACATACTTAACCTCTCTGTGCATCTGTTTCCACGTCTATCAAATGGGCTGATAATAGCGCCTGTAACCTTAGGGTTATGTGGGGGATAAGTAATTTGATACATGGCAAACACTTAGAACAGCCCCTGCAGGGAGCGGTCTATAAGGGTTAAGTCTAAGTGGGTAAAACAGCACATTAAGATGGTGGCATTGCCAGTGGTTTCCCCACACCTCATGAATCGGTCACGGTTGGCTCCTTTCACTAATTAGGCTCCTTTCACTAATCGTGGAGGGAAGCGCTCATCAGCCTGTTTCCTCTTCCTCTCCTTTAACACTGAGGAGCTCTGGTCCATGGGAGACTTGAGTGGGGAGTCATTGTCCAGCCTCTTAGCCAGAGAAAGAAACTTTGTTTTCTTTCAAAGAGAAGCCCCCTTTCTTCCACACACTTGTGCAAGGGCTGTGTTTAGAAATCTCCCAGGAGCAGTACGGGAAGACCATGCCGTGTGCGCAGTGCCTTGTGTGTGATGAGGAAAATAGGCAGGTGGCCAGCCGGCGTGTTGTCAGATCAGAAGGAAAATGGCATTCTCCCTAGCTGAACTTTCCTGTCAGAACTCTGAACTGCCAACTGGCAACCCTGGTAGACCTACTTCTTGCACGCACTGGCCTCTAGCAGTTTTAGTAGATGGGATGAGCTGCCGCTGACTGGGGGTTCCCGACCACCTCCTCACATGCCACCCTAGCTCCACCCCCCGGGAGCTCTCCCGATGCTATGTCCTTTACCAGGAAGCGGCCACGTCATAAACTCATTAGTGTCACTGGAAGAAAGTCATCAACTTCTCAGACTCGTTTCTAAAACCCTGCACGGCAGACTTATAAAGGGCCTCTGACCAAGCAGCAGTGCCATTTACTCCCCGGGGGAATGTGTCAGCTCTTGCTTCCTTCCAACTGCGTAAGGGTTAAAAACTATCACTATGGCCGCTGAGGTCAGACACCAGAGTCCGTGAGCTGGATCCGGCCCACAGTTGTGTTTGGTTTGGCCCGCGTAGTTGTATATACATATATCAGTTAGTTGCAACACACAAAAATTGGGAAATTTCACTTAACAATTTGCATTTCCAACTTCTTATTTTATACCCTAGCTGACAGTACGGGGTCTCCCTGGCCCCTGTGGAGCAGCCTGCCTGGTTGGGGGGCAGCGCTCATTGGCCCCACCTCTTTGCCATGGCCCCGCCTGGTCCACCTCCTTCACCTGCGCTTGTTTCCGAGCAGAGGCACTGGGATTTCTCCACCTCTCAGCCTGGTGCCATGCTTTTCATGATATAATCCCCACCAAGAAGTGAAAAGCCTTCTCATCGCACTCCTGGACCCAAATTGAACAAGATGCGAAATTCCAAGTCTTGGGCCTTTGCTCTGACTTAAGATGAAAAATTCCAAGGAGAGGAAAGTGTTCTTTGTGTTGTTTATTTTAAAAATCACACAGTGGATGATCCCCGCCTGATGTCTCTCCTGAGTCAGAGACAGTCTATTTCCTTTGGCCTTTTTTTTTTTCATGGTAGCGTTTTATGCTGTTCTGGTTGCTACCAGTCATACAGGCTAAACAACCACCCAAAGTTGACCCCTCTGGCCTTGTCCTTAGTCAGCTGCTTTTGGCTATAGAGAAATTTGAGGTTACAGGCTGTGTCTAGGGAAGGGAGCATAGAGATCTAGAGGAAAATAAAATACATGTTTCACTTCCACAACCCAGCCATGGGGCCACACTGCCAAGGTGGTGTGTGCAGAATATCCGTGAGTGGCTTTTACTGGGAAACCATTTGCCTATCTATCTCTTCTTGTGCTTCATGGCCAGCCTCTGCCCCTGGCCTGGCAGCTTCTTGCCATCTTCCCCTCCCTACCCCACCCACCCTCACTTGGTGAAATCCACCCTAGCCCAACCTGATCCTTCTTTGCACCATTTCTTTATTTTGATGATGGAAGAAATGGCAGTTCTCAGACCACCTGCCAGCCTCCAGAGGGCAACTGGCATTTGATCACATGACGCCAGGGCACAGCAACCCCTGAAAGTGGGAAGCACAGTTATTACTGTGTAGAAGTTCAACCCATTTATGAAAATACATTAAACACCTTGGAGGCTTTGGATTACAAGTCCCATGTGAATATTCGTCATTCATTCCTGTGTATCGTTGTGTCAGTTTACTACCACCGAAGTGTTTTATTCGTTTGCTCTAATTCCCATGACTCCGATTTCACACAAGGTCGTGGACTCCTCAATCAAAAAGTTTCTACTAGCTTTGGAGGGTCTGAAATTTCAGAGTATTGAGCAAGGCCTATACTGAGCTAGAACATGATCTAATAAGATTGGACTGTCAAAACAAGAAGCGCCAGTCTGTGGTTACAAGGTTTTTAAGAAGGAAATGTTAAAATTCTGCTGTGAGAACCTCAGAAAGCTAATAAAACACGTTAGATTGGAGGCCAGTTTTCTTTTAATTTCTCCTGTGCTGGGTGGGACCTCCCCCTATTTAAACAGAGACCCTGTAGGGACTGAGAGATGATTAAACAGAAACAATACTTGGTATCTCTCTATTGGGAAACTCTAATCATTTGTGTAATCAGTAGAATGAGGCATCAGAAAATACTTGAAACATTTTACGAGGGCCCTGAGGCTTCTTGGGGAGACTTGCTCCAAAATGCCAAGATAGAAGAGATTCATCATCTGTTAATAACTCAGACCAAGGTTGGACAGAAGTGAGTTTCATTTCCAGCCCACCAGCTATGAGGTTTGGGGCAATTTATTTAACCTCTTTGCTCCTCAGTACTTTTTAATCTCTAAAATGGACATTGGAACATTATAGAATTGTCATGGGGGTTAAAAGCGATAATAATGTATGGAGAATTCTTGGAGCAGTACTTAGCATAGGCCAAATACCCAGTAACTGACAGCAGTTGCTATTAGGTTAAGATGAAATGTGTAATCACTTTTTGTATGAATATTCAGTCTGGTTTTCAAAATAGAGACCCATGTCACAGAGAGTTTTATTTCTAAGTTTTGCACAATGACATTGAAATCCTCAATCACATTAAGTGCCTCCCCTTGGTCTTCTGTATACCTACCAGTATCTCAGTTATTCTTCAGGAATGTCTTCCTCTCCCAGCCAATACCATTCTAGTGAGTAAAAGTTTAAGTTCCTGTCTGATGGAAGTTTAGGCTGGTTCTGGGACTGAGTCACTGAGCTCTACTTCAGTTTTCCAGAGCTTTTCTTTTGTTGTTCCTTGTTCATTTACTGAGTATTATAATTTATCCATCATCTCTATTGTTGAATTACAGTGTAATGGCTAACCAGATATGTTTATGAAATGTCTTGAGTGTGTAACCACTTGTAATAAAGCATTAATAATGACTATAATTCATTGATAAATTCATATAGGCTACAAGCAGGGGCAAACAGGTGCTAATGGTGATCTCATTTTTAGTGTGTTACGTAATCACTACAACTGAAACCTAATTGATTTTACCAGATTAATTGGGGGACAAAGTTACATCATGGTATACCATTGCTATCTTCAAACTGTCTTCTTTTCCTAACTTGGGGGAGGATTTGGTTCTGAGGACACTGGCTTGCACCTTGGCCCTGACCACCACTGGGAACTTTGATCTGTGCGTCCCCAGCTAGAGGCAGATACAGATCAAGTTTTAGGAGCCATGAAGAAAAGCACTCCCCTCAATTCTGTATGGAATTAGACACCAGCTAAGAATTACTTTAATTCAGTTCTGTATTTCAGGTAATACCCAGAGCCTTTGTAGAAGTCTGAAAAAAATAAAAAAAAAACAGACACCGATTGTTTCATATTTCCTTTTTCCCATAAAATCTCCAAAGAAGGACTCTTACTTTCACCTTGGACTCTCGGAAGGAGGGACAATAGAAGCAGTTCATTTGCTCCAACACAGCTTGTGATGTCACTTGAAATTCTTGATAAGATTGTCAGCATGAGTGTGCCCTTCGGTTCACAAACCATGCTTTTATTCGTGGTGTGTTGTGCAATGTGTCAGCATTTCCCCTTTCTTTCCTGTAAATTACAACTTTTCTGGTGATTGGCATTTATAGTCTTCTCTTATTAAGGAATTGTAAGCTGGAATCATCAGGGATTTCCCCTAGCTATTTTGAAAGAAATCTGAAGAATTTGACATGTTGCTTGGAAATTAAGAAATTTGAAATAATTTGTGTGAATCTCAATGGTAAAAGAGAATCAAGAAATGATTGCTTTTCTTGAAAATGAGATGATGGGAGAATCACAGAAGGAATAATGAAACAGAAATAATAATAAAACTTTAAATCATGTCATGAACTTTAATGTCTCTGTTCTATGCTTTTCAGAAGATGTGTTTGTTTTACTCTAGGTGCGAAACTGAAATTTAAATGTTAAAATTTCAGGTACTTGGGAAGGTGCTTTTTCCATTCAATTTCTTGATTTACTTGAAGTTGACCTTTTTTTGTTCTAAAGCATTGTTAGAAAGTCTTCTGAAGTATGAATCCGTGTTGTATCCACACGCTACCTGACATGTATGGCAGGCTGGGTAGTGAAGAGTATACTGGATGAGGCCAAAGACAAGAGACCTATTTTAGGCACAAGACACAAGGGATATATAATAAGCTCTCTGCTATAGTAGGATGGGCCAGCTGACTGTTGTGATAACGAATGGGGGAGAGGGGGCTGTCTGAAAAAGTGGTCAGGGAAAGCCTCTCACAGAAATTAAATTTTGAGCTGAACCAGAGGAACCAGCAGGAATAGAGCACTGAGAGCACTTGGACAACTATAAAGGGGAGGAAACAGCAGGTACGAAGGCCCTGGGGCTGGAATGAACTGATGTTCAAGAAACAATGAGAAAGTAGATGTCGCTGGAGCTTAGCATGAGAATGGTGGGATAAGACCCGAAAGGTAGGAAAGGGCAGCTTTGATGATAGTCCATGACAGGGAGAAAAATTTTGGCAGTGGGTTTGTTTAATGAAAGCTTCTTACTGCTGTGTTTCAGAATTATCCCAGTTCTAAAAATGGCATGTGAAAAACACTTTAAAGAAATAGTAAGTGCCAGTAGGCCAAGTCTGAACCAGCTGCAAGCTCCAAATTTGTATTTGATGACAGATAGATTGTACTCGTAGCAAAGAGCAGACCTCAGGGCTTGCCAGCTACACCTCTCTTGTTGTCAACCTCCACATAAACAGAGACACTGAAGCAAGCCCTCCACACAGTCACCCTTGACTCCATCCGCCCTCAACCCCAGCATCTGGGTTACCTACTTTACATATGCCCCCCCCCAAAAAAGTTTCTCAATGCCCCTTACTCCAAAGGGTGACACTGCTCAGTCTGGTGACAAACAAGTGGGAAAATCACACACCTTTACCTTCTTCTCTCAACAGGTAAGAGAAATTGGTTTTGCAGGACAAAATGAAAAACAGAGGGAGCCAAAATGATAGACCCAAGGTTCGGTCTGCCAATGGTACCTCCAAGTTGAGGCAGAAAGCTGCTGAAGCTTTCAGGCTCTTCTCTTCCCAGCAGCTCAGGCCTCCCGGGCAACCCTGTGTGAGCAGGTTCAGGCTCTCCACCATCTCCAGGGTAGTTCTTTAGACGAATGGAAAAGTTTGGCAAATGTGATTTGCAAAGACTGGTCATCAAGTAGGGTAGCAAACATGCAGGGATTCAAGTTGGATGCATGTAACAATGATTGGTTCACAAGAATTTAGCAACTAGAAGCAAAGTCTTTACTGCTTTACTGCCTAAGCAAATATCCAGACAGCAGCCAGGTCCTCCCTGCCATTCAGGCTTAGACAAATCCCATAAATCAGTAATGTGCTTTTTGAGGTTTACCGTTTCCTTTCAAGAAGAGTTGGTTTTTTTTTTTTTTGGGGGGGGGGGGTGTGCAGCCACTACCCTGAAAGTATAACCAAGCCCAGGTGGTGGTTTCCTACCACTTATCTTTTTCACACCTCTGATGGGGTCCTACAGTAACTTAGTAAGTGCTGTCTAAGGGCCTACAGACTTTCACTCACACTGTTTAGTCCATTTATTGCAGTGCCAGCTATTGGTGACGCCACCATTAAATGAGAGGCTACAATGTCATTGGAGAAATGGGCAGCATGAGAGCAGCATTGTAATGCGGGGGGTAAACTGAGTGCCAAGGGCAGGGTAACAGCAAGCGATCAAGAGAGGGAGGTCGGAGCCTAGGAAGACTTCCAGGGAGTAACTCAACTCCCATTGAAGAATTTCAAGGAGGAAGGTGTCAGTAGGCACAGAATCACATGAGCCAGGACCTACCCGGAAGAACGGCCGAGCGTAGCATGTGCCTTTATCATCGCCTTTTCTCATGTGACTGGATTCTTTTTTCCCTCTCCCTTGTCCTGAGTGCGTGTGTGTTGGGAACAGATGGAAGGACAGTTATCAGGGTAGAGAGATAAGGCCAAGTCGCGTAGAGAAGGAATGTGAGATGCCACTCCACAGAGTAGATGAGCTTTGGAGTCAGAAAGCTCCAGAGGGGCCTCAGGCGGTGCCTTCCCTGCAGAGCTCGGTTCCACATCAGCAGTGCGGGAATGCTTCTATCTGGGTTCATCTGAGGATGAAATGAGGTGTGTTGTAGCCAAGTCGGGGGCTGGACTTGGAGTCAGATAGACCTGTGCTCAAACCACTCTGTGTCTTGTGTCACTTAACGTTGTATGTCCCTGAACCTCTGTTTTCACACCTATAAAATGGGAATAATAGCCTCTTCCTAATGGACTTGTGAAGAATCAATGAGCTGATTCGTAGGAGGTGCTTATTAAGTTAGTGCTGAGTGTATAATAAGCAGTAGATGTTAGCTATCTTCTTCATCTCCAATCATAGACCCTCACTGAAGGTTATAGTACCTTTCCTCTAAGGAGTATGAGAGTTTGCAATGTTAAGTCCCCTAGTGATTTACTCATAGCAACTATGCTAAGAAAAAGCTTGACCTTTTTCATATTTACATTTTCCTTGGGGGGGGAGGGGGTCTTCCATGCTTCACTGGTATGAACAGTGAAACAGCCTTCTCTTGTGTAGTAGCCTGATTCTTGTCCAAAAATGGCATTTGCTATTCTCAAGCAAGCAAATGACCTAACCTGAGGTCATTTCTATCTCTGTTTTTCCTATGTAGAAGAGCACACATTTAAACTCAGCACAACTCAGTTCAACTATGTAACAGACATATATATTTCAGCTCAATATCTTGAGAAGCATGTGGCCTGAGACTCTGCTTTCAAGCAGATAAGAAAGATAGAACTTACAGAAAACAGGCAACAATATAAAGAAGTATAAGACAAAGTACAAAGCCTATTCTTAATATGTGTATAATGCATTAAGGATATTGATCAGCAAGGGGAGGAAGAAGTTACTGGCATATTCAGGGGAGACTCCAGGCTTAATGAACTGTCTGTGACCAATCAACATGTCTTAGAATAGTCGTTTTAGTTTCATATCATTCTCTGCTTTCCCAGCAAACTCTAAAGATGAGTCCATTCTAGGACTAATATTTAAGGCCAGTAGTTCCTAAAGATCCCTTTTTATAACTCTTCTCTATGCTTTGAAATTCTTCCCTGCCAATCTGCATTTATAAGTAATAATTTATATCTTCCATGTTTTATTACTCAAAGACAGTTGTCCATCAGAGATATTGATCAGCATATATTACAAGAACTCGATATAGCAATACTGTTACCTAATTTCAATTTATAGGAGAAGGGGAAATACTAGGCAATTTCACTTATTAATTATGAATTGAGTACGTAAACCCCTGCTGCTATCATGTAGCTGTGTGCATCCAGAAAGCATGCAAAATCCACAAGTTATATAGGGAAAGAGAGATTACTTGAACTACATAAAAATTTAAAAATTATTCATGGCAAAAAGTTCACAAAACAAAAACAACCTCAGTAATGTCAGAAGAGAAATTTAACGTAGTGGGGAAAATTACAATTCATGTGCTAAATGGTCAGTTTCCGGCACAAATTTTTGTGAATCAATAGGAAAATGACCAATCAATTTTCTAAAAATTCCATGGACATAAGTAGGCAGTCCCAGAAAAAAACAATACCAGTCACCAATAAGCATATAAGATGTTTAGCCATATAAAAGCAATGAAAATAAAATAATTTTTTAACCTATCAAAGTAGTAAAGATGTATGTACTTGACAGTAATCAGTGTTATCGAGTGTATGGGGAAGTAGGCATTCTCCAAAACTAGTAGTAGCAGTATGATTGTTAAAGCCTTTTTGGAGAGCCGTTTGACAAAATTATCTGCATTTAAAATGCACCTATCCTTTAGATTGACACCTTAAACAATTTACTCAACAGATGGAGCCTCATGTTGAGCCAAAGGTATGTGTGCAGTGATGTTTACTGCAGCATCTATTAAATAGACCAAAAGCTAGAAGCTAGACTTCAGCATCTGATCAGGGTCACATTTAACCTCCACCTGAAACAAAAACAAAAAGAAAAAAATCGACAAAATAAATGAAACAATAACACTCAAGACAATGGACATCACACATCAGAAGGTAATGATCTTTGAAGACAGTAAACAAAATGAACCCCATGATTTCTTCGGCTTTCTGCCTGGAGAAAGTCTCCAGGCAACAGTCCAAACAGATACAACATCAGTCCTGTGGTCTCCCTGATTGTAGAAGACAAGCCACGATGACTAGACTGATGCAGAACACTGACAAAGACAGGAATCTGGAGACCCGAGGAGGTCTCCCTTCAGGATTGAGTTGAGTACATGCATGTGAAGAAATAACCCAAGGCTAGGGAGAGGTTAGAGAGAATAGTGCTGGAATTCACCCAGGGATATAGTGTCTGTCCTCCAGAGGCAGAAAGGGAAAATATTTCATAATTCAGGGACATCAGTTAAAAGATTTGCCTCAGTAGTGAAAATGGATTAATCCTAGATTAAAATCAGCTCTGGTCGTCTAGAAGAAATTTTAAAAGCAAGGTCCAAAAAAAATCAGTCCATTTCTAATTAATTTAGCTGCATCCCAGAATAAACTCAAGAATGTTTATAACAAGATAAAAATAAACATCATCTCACAATGCCTGGCATTCAATCAAAAATTATCAGACAAGCATAGTAGCAGGAAAATACAGCCCATAATGAGGGGTAAAAAAAAAAAATTGAAACTGACCCATAAATGACATAGATATAAAAATAAGTAGGCAAGAGCATTAAAACAATTGTTCTAACTGTATTCAGAAAACTAGAGGCTGATTTTTTTTTTTAAACTCACTGGAAGGGATTAACAACTACATAGATATCACAGAAGAAAAGATGAATAAACTGGATAACAGCAATGAAAGCTATCCAAACAAAGAAAATCAGACTTTTAAATAATGAACAGGGCACCAGTGAACTGTGGAACAAGTTCAGGGGGTCAAACATAGATGTCATTGAAGTCCCCAAAAGAGGAAAGTAAAGGGTAGAATGGAAAGATATTTAAAGAAATAATGGGTGAAAATTCTCCCAATTAGATAAAAACTATAAACCCATAGATACAAAACCAGCAAACCCTAGCACTGGAAACGTGAAGAAAACTATACCAAGGCTATTGTACTTAAGTTACTTAAAACAGGTAATAAGAGAATAATATTAAAAACCAATTAGAAAGAGAAAAGGTATGTTATATACAGAACAACAAGGATAGAGTTGACAGCACATTTCTTGTTATGAATAATGCAGCTAGACAATAGTCAATCAAAATATTTAAGAGACTGGGAGAGAAAAAAAAACTGAATCTAGCATTTTATGCCCAGAAAAAAAAATCTTTTAAAAAAAGGTTGAAATAGGGCCTCCCCGGTGGGGCAGCGGTTAAGCGCTGCACTGTGGAGCTGTCTGCAGTGGCAACGCAAGTTCGACGCCTGGCCTGGGAGAATCCCACATGGTGCGACAGACCTCTCCTGCCTCGCCCGCTGCTCCCCTCAGCAGTGTATTTCTGATATGCCTGTTCTGCTACCCGCTCTGTCTCTGGTGAGCCCTCTCGCCACCCCATGCCTCTGGCCTGTACCCCAGCTTGTATGTATAAAAAAAGGGGGGGTTGAAATAAAGACTTTTTTTTAGAAATACAAAATGAAAAATAATTCATCACCAACAAGTCTTCATTGCAAGAGGTGTTTAAAGAAACCCTTCAAGAAGAAAGAAGTTGATACTAGATATAAATCTGAATCTGCACAAAGAAAAACTTTAAAAAACACTATAAATGCTAACTATATAGGTGTAAATGAGTATTTTTTCATTTTAATCACTTTAGATGATCATTGACTTTTTAAAGCAGAAATAATCTTTGTATCACATGGTGAAGTAAAATATATGGCAATAACACGGAATCGAGAAAGAGAAAATGAAGTATACTATTTTGATTCTCTTATGCAGGAAACTGGATAACACTAGAAGGCAGTCTAATAAATTAAAGATACGTACTATAAAGTAACCACTAGACTAGTAATCATTACAGCTAGTAATCATACAAAGGATTACAGCTAGTAATCATACAAAGAAGATAAAATCAATCATAAGAAATACTCAATCCAAAAGTTACTACCATCACTACCCCTCAAAAGCAAACAAAAACAAAAAGAGGGGAAAAAAGAATAAAGAACAGATTGGACAAAAAGAAAACAAGATGACAGGTTGAAACTAAGACATCAGTATTCATTAAGTGTAGATGTTCTAAGCATAGATGTTAAAAGCATAGATGTCTAAGCATAGATTTTAAAAGACAAGATTATCAGACTGGATATAAAAGCAAGGTCCAATTTTATATTACTTCTAAGAACTCACCTTACATAAGACAAACTAGACTAAAAGACTGAGGTGCTTGCTAATATTAATCGATAGAAAGCTGTGACTATATTAATCAGGCAAGTAGATTCTAGAGCATAGACTAATACTGGGGATAAATAGGATCATTTTATAATAATAAAGTGGTCAGTTCATCAAGATGACATACACTTGGGCCTCCCCGGTGGCGCAGCGGTTGGGCGCTGCGCTGTGGTGCTGTCGGCAGCGGCGACGCGAGTTCGATGCCCGGCCGGGGAGAGTCCCACATGGTGTGGCGGACCTCTCCTGCCTCGCCCGCTGCTCCCCTCAGCAGTGTATTTCTGATCTGCCTGTTCTGCTACCACTCTGTCTCTGGTGAACCCTCTCGCCGCCCCACGCCTCTGGCCTGTACCCCAGCTTGTATGTATAAATAAAATAAATCTTTAAAAAAAAAAAAAAAAAAAAAGATGACATACACTGATGCACGTAATAACAAAGCTTCAAAATTCATGAAACAAAAACTGATAGAACTACAAGGAAAAAAATCCGTATATAATATATATATGGATATGCATTTATATATATAAATAATACATCATGACCAAGTGGGTTTTTTTTTTAAAGATTTATTTATGCATATAAGCTGGGGTACAGGCCAGAAGCACGGGGCAGCGAGAGGGTTCACCAGAGTCAGTGGGGAGCAGAATAGGCAGATTGAATGAAATATACTGCTGAGGGAGCAGCAGGCAAGGCAGGAGAGTTCTATCCTGCCATGTGGGATCTTCCGGGCCGGGCGTCAAACTTGCATCGCAACTGCTGACAGCTCCACAGCGCAGCACTTAACTGCTGCGCCACCAGGGAGGCCCCAAGTGGGGTTTTTTTAAAAAGGATTGCAAAGTTTGTTTGACATTTGAAAATTGATCACTGTAATTTACCCTATTAACAGACCCCCCCCATTAAAAAAAAACAGTCATATTATAATCACCTTAATCGATGCAGAGAAAGCATTTAGTAAAATCCAATATTGATTTTAATTTAAAATTTTTATCTTAAAAGCTAATTTTATCTCTGAGGAGAGATATTCTTTAACCTAATAGTGGAGTTCCTGTGAGAAATCTATAGCTTACATCATACTTCATGATGAAAAGCTGTTTGTCCTCTGGGGAAATAGCAAAGGATATCTATTCTCACCACTTCTATTCAGCACTACTCTGTAATTTTAGCAATTGCAATTGCAATAAGGCAAGAAAAAGCAATAAAATGTCCAGAAAATAGTAAAATGTCTTTGTTTGAAGGTTACATGCAGAAAATCCAATTGAATCTACAAAAAATAAAAATGCTACTAGAGTAATAAATCTGTAGTAATCAAGACAGTGTAGTAAGATAGACATGGTTAAACAGATTTATGGAACAGAATAGAATCCAGAAATAAACCCATACATACGCAGCCAGTTAGTTATCCACAGATGTGCAAAGGCAGTTCTGTTGTTTACCACAAACATGCAAAAAATTCAGTGGGGAAAGGGTAACCTTTTTCAATGAATGGACTGTAAGAACTGTAAGAATTAGATATCTGTGTATTTTAAGAATAAAATTTGATCCATTTCTCACTCCATGTATAAAAATTAGTTTAAAATGGGTAATGGATCTAAATGTAAAACCTCAAACCATAGAAGTTCTAAGGAAAACAGGAGAAACTTGACCTTGATTCAGACAACCATTTCTTAGATACAACATAAAGGAAAAATGCATTTAAATATTTTTTAAGTTAAACTTCATCAAAATTAAGATTTTCTACTCTTTGAAAGCTATTCTTAGCAGAATGAGAAGACAAGTGATATACAGGAAAATGTTAATTGCAGATCACAAATCTAATGAAGGATTTGTATCCAAAGAGAACTTCCAAAATTCATTAATAAGAAAGTAGTCCAATACAAATAGAAAAAGGATTTTGAAATGATGTTAAAATGAATAGAATATATTGAAGGGAATAGACACTTAAATACAGTAGACAGGTGACAAATAAGCATATCTAAAGACAATCAACCTCATTAATCAGTAGAGAAAGGCAGATTAAACCCATAACAAGATACCACTACACACCTATAGAATGGCTGAAAATTGAAAGAACAAAAAGGTTGACCATAACAAGTTTTAGCAAGAACAAGAAGTATCTTCTCTTATTCCATTGGTGATAATGTAAAATATTATAACCAATTCAACAGTTTTTTAAAAGCCAACCATTAAAGGGCCTCCCTGGTGACTTAGGGGTTAACTCTTAGCACAATCACAGCGATGGCCTGAGTTCAATCCCTGACCAGGGAGCTAATCTCCATAGTGCAGCAGACCTCTCCTGTCTCACCCTCTGCTCCCCTCAGCAGTATATTTCTGTAAATCCACCTGCTCTGCTCCCACTCTGCCTCTGGTGAATCCTCTCACCCCCCCGTACCTCTGACTTGTACCCCAGTTCTTCCATGCAAAAATAATATATATTTTTTAAAGAGCCAAGCATTAAAAGGTCAAACATAAATCTGTGTACACCCCAGCCATCCCATTCCTAAGTATTGTACAAAAAGCACTGGAAGCATATCCACACACAGCTGTTCATTGCAGCGTTATTTATAAATCCTTCAAAACTGGAAACAACTTAAATGTCCTTCAAATGATGAATGCATAAACATTCTGTGATAGATCCATAGAATGTAATGCTACTCAGCAAGAAGCAAGAGTAAATTATTGATACCTACAGAAAGAACCAGATAAAAAAGAGCCCATAGTGTATCACTCCTTATATATAAAATTCATTATTTTGGTTAAAGTGGCAGAAAACAGGTCAGTTTTTGACTGGGGGTGAGGAAGGGGATCAAGAAGGTGTGAGAGAGAGGAATTATCCAGACAGCAAGGAAATTTGGGGGGTGACTGATGATATGTTTACTTCCCTTGGTGGTGGTGGTGATACTGATGCATAGGTATCTCAGACTTACTGCAGTAAACACTTCAAATGTCAGTTCAGTTTATATCAGTTGTGCCCCAGCAAAAGAGGGGTCAGGGATCCTCCCTGGTGGCACAGGGGTTTAAGCCTCAGCTCTGTCAAGCAATTACATGGAGGCATGAGTTTGATCCCCGGCCAGGGAGCTGACCCACATGGTGCAGCAGACCTCTCCTTTCTTGCCGCTGCTCACCTCAGCAGTGTATTTCAGTAGATCCACCTGTTCTGCTCCCCACTCTGTCTCTGGTGAATCCTCTCACCCCCCACACTTCTGGCCTTACCCCCCAGTTCTTGTATGCATAAATAAATCTTTTAAAAAATAAAATGCAAGGTGCCAAATAATGTATATTAATTCATTTAACATAATTCCTTTTTGAATGAAAAATAGGCCTATTTCTATATATTGTGTGTATACAAGTACTCTGTATATGTATATCATGTATGTGTGTTAATATATACTACATATATACAAGTATATGCATTGTAAGTGTAAGTATGTACAGTTGATCCTTGAACAGCAAGGGAGTTAGGGGCACCAACCCCCTATACAGTCAAAAATCTGCATATTATTTGACCCCCCAAAACTTAACTACTGATATTCTGCTCTTGACCAAAAGCCTTACCAATAACATAAACACAACACATATTTTGTGTATTATATGAGTTATATACTGTATTTTTACAGTAAGTAAGCTATAGAAAAGAAAATGTTATGAAGACTATGATAAGGAAAATATACTTACACCCTGTACTGGATTTATTGATGCCATAAGTTAATGTCTGTTTACAAAGAGATTTGCTTATAAGTGGAACCCATGTTGTTCAAAAGTTTAACTTTGTATGTGTGCATGTGTGCTTATAATGTTTATACACACAGATACTATTGTGTGTGTGAGAAAGGGATTTCTTGAAGCATATACAAAACCTAACAGTAGTTACTTCTGAGGATTGGGGTTATGGTCTTGTGGACAAAGGGAGACTTTTGTTTTGTTCACTTCTGTTGAATTTTTTTAACCATAGGCATGCACATTAACCATAGTTGTTTAATGTGTTTAAAAAGAAAACTGGTTTTAAAAATATAGCAAAAGAAATGCAAAATTTGAGAATTATCAATTGAAATATAATTGCTAATTGAATGTAATTATCATTTGAATGATGCAATGTGATTTAAATATAATCCAGGTTTTTTCTTCTTTTGAATCATTATAGAATGTCATCTTTTTAGAGGACTTTCAAAGATTATTCTTGGTTAAGAAATTGATTTATGGGTTTTTCCTAAAATATTTTATGCCCTATTTCCTAATAGGACTGAAGAGAGCAGTATTTCTCGAAAGACCTTTTAATCGAGCTAAAAAAAAAAAAAACAACTTCTAGTAGTATGTGAGTGCTACAGCCATATTGCAAGAGAGCAGGTGCAAAACTTAAAGAGGTTAGGAGTATTTTCCATACACACATTGCAAATAGAATGTAAGGAAATAAGAAGTGCTAAGAGTAAGGTTTCTTTAGGAATACTGTAACTTGAACATTTGACCCCATTTCTCCAATATGGTATAAGTAATCACACAGTTAATGTATATAATTGTTGAAAGACTTGAAGGCAGAACTGTATTATGTAACTAATTATCATAGGGATTATCATGAATGGTTTTACAAAGGTTCTCAGTATCTCTGAGTGGTTCTGGATGGATTAATGGTCATTTGGGAACTCCCTTTGTATTTTTTGAGATTAGCTTATATTAGAGAACTCCTCCTCAATGAAACATTGTCATATTCCAAAACTGTCATAATGATGGGTGTGGCTGCAGCATAAGGAAATGCTTGTTTTAAAACTCTTTGCTTAAAATGGAGTAGAAAAGGACACAAGGGACCACGGAGATGGATCACGGGTGAATTGGTGGTGGGTTACCCAAGGGGAATAGAAAATGTAAAAGACATAGATAACAATAAAAATATATACCAAAAAAATAAAAATAAAAATAAAACGCTTTGCTTAATAAGAATGACTTTTGAAGAAACAACCAGTTTTCCAGGTTGGACAGTTTGCTTTTAAGAGGCAGACATCACCCATAAACTCCTCACTGGAGTCTTTTCTACAGATTCTTTCAGTAATTTTTTTTAGTAGTGACATTCACTTTGACCCAGAGGCATGCCCGTAAGTTGCATTTTATGAACCTGCTCATAGGTGCATTCACGATGCATCTGTCTTTAGAAGAGATTCCTAAGTGATTTAAAAGTCGTGCATTGGTAGAAGGTGAGCTGGAGCTAAGTATAATAACTAATATCCCCATTGCAGGATCAATTTCCATGTCTTTCATGTTAGCTTTTAGTGAAAAGAGAATACAGGAAATGCCTATAGAAGCACATGGCGAGCTACAAAGGAGTAATTGGCTGACCCCCTAGAGCTCCTGCACGGGGTCTGTGCCCAACACGGAGGATCTCAGGACATTTTTTCACTGGCGAAAAACTGCACACTGAGCCTGCTGGTTTGGGAACTTGATTAGCTGCCAAGCCAGAGGTGGGTGATGAGTAGTCTCCTCATGAGAGGCCAACTCAGGGATTTCTCACAATGTGGTCTTGAGGATCCTCCATATGATTCAGAGGCTGCTGCTCAAGATCTCAACTTACTGCTTGGTTTCTGGCATGAATGAGTGATGGGATTATCCTTCAGCACTGTTTCATCAGAAACAGTATCAGCCTTTCCATTAATCATAGTCAACCAGTTTCTCAATTTCTGGTGCTTTTCTTTCTTTCTTTCTTTCTTTTTTTCTTTCAGTGGTGGTAGGGGAGTCCTGTCATAAATGTTATAGCCAGGAATAATACCCCTGGTCAGCACAGCCCAGATGAAGAAACATCTAGTTCCTGCTTCAGTGGGCCCCCAGGTCAAAACTCCTGACCCCCTTTCAGGGCTGCAAATGTAGTTTCTGAGAATATCACTTTTCACTCCAGTTGCAGGAACATCAATGAGGGCTAGGGCTCAGAACATACCCCCGTGGAAGGCAAGTCTCGAGCATAGCCAAGACCAGCCTGAGCACAGTATACAACAGGGCACCGTTCTTAGTGGTTTCTCACAGTGAGACAAGAATTAAGCTGTTTTTGGAAGTGATTACAGCCCGATGCAGCCTTACTGCTGTGCCCCAGGTCCATTCGGCCTGGGGGGCAGGTGCCCTCAGCTGTGCACAGGGCTGGACCCCTCATCTCAGCTCTTCCGTCAAAGCCACCACCAAACCTTTGAATTGCCATTGTGTTTTGATATCCTGTTTCCTTTCTTGTTAGTTAACAAGAACATTTCCTTTCGAGCAAATATTGTGCTGTGTTGACATTTGGGGTTAAATGTTTGTGTTGATCTCTCCTTGGAATCCGCATCTGCCTTTGATTATAGACAACCCTCTTGCCAGGTGATCTGATTCTCTGGCAACACACCTGTCTGGCATGTTCCAACACCCTGGACGTGCTTGGAGAGTCAGGAGGCCCTTCTTTACCTTGTGACCACATCAGGGGGTAGAGAGTGGTAACCAGTGTGGCCCGAGGGCCAGAGTTAATAGCTTTGTGAAAGTGGGCGGGTTTAACACTGTGCACCCCAGTTTCCTCTCTGTAAATTGGGTGTACTGTGTGTAACTGACTTCACAGAGTGGCGTTGTGGTGAGACATTGAGTTGGGCTCATTCAGGCTGAGGGTTTGCCTAGCGCAGGGCCTGCCGTAGTTCGAGCACTGGTATGTGACATGGGGGTGGGGATAGGTGTGGTGGCAATAGCAGTAGTAAGAGAGGTTGTTATTGCCACTTCTCTCCGGGCTCCTCCAAAAGAACTACCACTACCTGGAACTCCTGACCTTTGGGCCAGGGAGGTTAGGAGTTAGAGCCCAAAGTGGGGGCACTGACAGCTGCTGATGTAGCTCTGCGTATTCAGCGCAGTGGCTTGCGGAGGGGCGGGAATACCTCTGCTCTCTTGCTTGGGGGAAAACAAAAAGAGCTTTTTGAGCCCCTATGAAAAAGATCAGCTCCACCGCCCTTTTGATCATCTTAAACCTCAGGGAGGAAGGCTAGCCTCAGGAGACACACATCTGCTCTCAAGGTCTGAGGAATTCATGCACCAAATGATAAGCCTGCGTTGGAGGCTTCTAGATTTAATTCCACGCCTGTGACATTCACTGCTCCAGCCCTGAATGGCTGCTGGGTGCTAAAGAAAGCAGAAAGTGGACGTGACCTCTCAGACTTTCAAGTCCCAGCAAGTGGGAACCATGGCTGTGGGAAGCCTGAAAGTCTCAGGCGTGACTGAGTGGCGGCCAGTGGCCCTGAGCCTGAGCGCTCCCCCTTCTCTGGGTAGACGGCCATGGGCTTCTTCCCTTCTGAATGCAACACCAAGTCCACTGAGAAAGAAGCCCCAACCTTGTTCCCTTGAGGCAGTACGCTCTTGTGTCTGTGCCATACCCTGAAAGAGGTGGTCCCGTCATTCTCTTGAGGAAGAAAGGGTTCTCATCGCTTTGAACAAGCCATTAGACGTCTGTGACTCCGTCCTCACCTGTAAAAAGGTTATCAGTACTCAGGCCCCTCCCTCATAGGGTGCTTGTGGACATTAGATAATAAAAAGGATTGTAAAACACTGTGTAAATGTCAAGTGCTGGGTAATGGGAGAGAGCAGCCTCGGAAAGGGTGAGAAAGCTCGGCAGGTCAGAGCTGAACACCACATTTTCTCCTTCTAATAACACACTGTGACTACCCTCCGGAGCAGACCATGTCGTGAGAAGGTATGCCTCTGCTTTAGGACCCAGGTCCCCTGCGGGGCTGGAAGACAAGCTAACTGTATTTCACACCCCCCGGAACAGTGACATAGCCAGGGATAGTGGTGGGCACTTCTTGGCATCGCAAATTCATTTGCAAGGGTGAATTTGGCAAGTTTAGAGAACAGTGGGGAAGTCTGGTCTTATAAGCTTCCATCAACTACAACTTTTGCAGGGCAAATAGTAGTTCCATATTTCATTTATTTGGCACCTTTCTCAGAGGAGATCCAAGCTGCTTTCTGGACTTAATCTACTTAATTCTCGCAACATCCCTGCATGCCAATAGCTCCTGTCGGCCTTCCTGTGCTGATAGGGTGCCTGCAACCACATATGAGAACCGCATCAAGGGCGCATCCACAGCAAGCAAGCCAACATCAAGAAAGGAAATTAGATTCGAATTTCCTAAGTTACATTTGTTCTCTTCTCCTTGTTTGTCCATATTCCCCTGTATAAAGCAAAGTTGAGAATTCTGTAAAAGGGATGTTTTTGTCTCTAATTCACAGATTTTTAGAAAGTTGGTAGATTTGCTGAGCCTTTCTATCTTGGGCTCGATAATCTAGAAATTTTGATCTTGGATACATTAGATATTAAAGTATTGTTTGTAGCCTTGCCTGGTCTGTGGAGTCAAGTATACCTGACTTTGGCTACCTCTGTGAACTTTAGGTTTTGCTAAAATGTGAACAGGAGTGCATGTGTCAAACTGTCAGTTGAATGGGCGATGTGTGTAAAATGCTTAGCCGGAGGCTTGGTGCACATAGTCAGCCTGCAGGCAGTAAGAGCACTTACCTCACAAAACAACTGGATTCTGAGGTTAGCAGTTCCCTCACTAAGAAGGCTTTCTTTGACCCTCTGAGCTTCTGTCAAGTAATTCCAGCTATATTACAGGTTTTCTTTTTAAAAGAAGCTTCTGTTGTCGCCCAAGCAAGCCTGCGGCCCCTTCAGCATTCCATTTTGGTCACAAGAAGCTTGCTCAGGGAGGAGTTGCTGCACTTTAGCTTGGATTTCTGTCAAGACATGATTACCTCTTTACTTGACCCCGCGAGTCTCATGAACCAACCTTTGATTTCAAAATTCTTTGGGTTCTCATGCATACGGTCAGCTTCATGCAATATGCTTGGAAGTGGTCCAGTTTGGGTTCTCCTCCAGAGAGAGAGAGACGGATAAGATGACCTAATGGGCTTTGGAACTTGGAACACTGAAGTGTGAATCCAATGTCATTGGTATTTACTGCTGCCAAGACCTTTGTCCCCTGTGGGGGACATGTACAGAAAATAAAGTGTCCCAGGCCCCATGCCAGACCTACAGAATGAGCCTCTCCACGCGTGGACCTGGGAATCTAGATGTCTTCCTAACATTATTTTCCTTGTGGTTCCCGTGCCCCGAGGAAGAAAAAAAATCAGGCCGAGAAGCCTCCTCCAAGCTGACGCACGGTTCACAGCAGAGGCCTGCCCGGAAGCGCGCTCCCTCCCAATCCATCCAGCGTTGCTCCCCCTACTCCCCCAGCCCGGGTCCTCTGCTGGCTCAGGAGAAGCCAGCCAAGCTGTCTGTCTGTACTTTCTCATCTGTATCACAGAGATAAAAACTCTTGACCCTAAAAAGCCATTGTGAGATTCAATTAGTTTAAAAGGGTGTTCAGTTCACTTCGTTCTTTGAGCAGAGTCTGTTCTCCAGACAACTGAAAGGTGCTAAATTAAGCCATTTTGCAGAGGCCTCTGAGTCATCGAGTGGCAGCTGCCTGTGTCTCATGGAGGCTTTGATGATTGCCATCTAAATGCAGGCGTGAAGCGCTATCTGGAGTGCTGGCTCTGGGCTGTGCTAAGTGAGTTGCCCAGATAATAGTCTCTGCCCTTGAGAACGGTGCTGAGCAGGAGGCCGAGGGACCTGAAGGTTATTCCCACAGCCACAGAGCACTGATAGGGAGGCGAAAGGTTATTCGTAAAGCCTCAGAACATGGGTGGGTGGGAGGTGCAGGCTCCCAGCACCCAGAGCTCAGACGCTAATTTCCACCTCGAAGGCCCTGGTCTAGGGAAGCACTTCAGCCCAAGCCACATGGCACGCTAGGAGCAGGTCACCTGGCCCCACCAAAGTTCTTCCACCTCCCCATGCTGGAGCAGAATTGTTTTTCTCAAGAGTTGGAATGCAACAGTGTGTTGTATTTAATCAAGACAAGTCCCAGTCGGGGGTTGGCACTTCAAGGACATCTTGAGATGAGGCCTTTAGAGCTCAGGAGGTGGCTTCAGAGACAGTGAACAGAATGCGTTGGAGAAAGATCAAGCCAAAGAAGGTGATGAGCTATCTTGAAGCAACTAGAAAGATGTTTTGAAGCAGTGGTTGAGGTTGGGCACGTCTTATACCACCGAGGGAAGTCTTCATCGAAGCCTGAAAGAGAAGTCAAATACTCAGAATTACTGACCAAAAAGGACGATGATGGACACGAAGGAGAGACCCGGATGTGGGAAGCAGCTCTGGGCTTGCCCCCATTTCTTGACAACTGTTAGGCTCCAGGCATTGTGGTTAGCATTTTACCTGAGATGTTTTTATCCTCTACAGCAGTCCTACCATCTGCAGGTGGGAAAACACTGAAGAAGGTTGAGTAACTGCTTGCAGCCACAGAGGTGCCAAGGGAGGCAGTGTTTTAGTCCTCCTTCCGGGAGGTCTCCTGAGAATATTGGGAGGAATCTTATACATAGCCAGCAGGAGGTCAATAAAAATTTCTATTTTTTACCATAAGAAAGGCAGGAGCAAAATGGAGGCAGCAGGAGCAGATATTGCATAGGATGAGGGAAATTAAAACCAACACGGGCCCTTCTCAGCAGTCTGAATCATGCTGGAGAAAGGACAAGTGGAAACTGACCAGGAGTGCTTATTCGGCAGGTCATTGGCATGGTGACGTGAGCCAGTGAGAATGCAAAGAGGAAGGCTCACAGAAGAAAGATAAGCAGATGTCATTTATAATAAGAGTCACCGGATGATTGGGGGTGTTTAAGATTGAGAGCTAGGCATTGCTCGACCAAAGGGGAAAGTTCAAAGTGAATAGGTAGGTTGATGTGTCATTTAATCAGATAATATCGTGGCACTGGGTGAGAGAGATCCTAAGAAGACGTCATTTATGGCCCTGCGTGCATATGGCACTGTACTAAAATACACAGCAAAGAAATCAACAGCCAAGACTAGGGAAAGGACAAACCAGGACAGGCCCTATGTTACCACACAGAGGCCTTGTAATGGAGGGAGAATGATGGGAGAGTTAAGCCTGGCGAGACCCCAGTGCATTAAGAATGGACCGTTGAGCGGGTTTTGAAGAAGATATGAAAGACCAGGTTGAAGCAGAAGAGGAAAGCAAGTGCATCCCGTATCCTGGAATCCCAGGGAAGGGGATGGGAGAGAAGACCTGTTGTTGAGTGCCGGGTACATTAAGTAATCAGTTACCCAAGCAAATGAAACTCAAACACTAGCCTAACAACAGTCCTGCCAGTTAAGTATTTTCCCATTTTACAGAGTGGTGACCGTGAGGTCAGGCGACAGGGAGGCGGAGTTAGCGCCTTCTAACTCCACCCGCCTTCTCTGGCCACACTGCCAACTACTTTAGTCAGAAGTTGGGAGGCAAGCAGAGAGAGTGGGGGCCCTGGTCGTGTGCAGAGTCAGAAGCTGTGAAAGGGCGACGGGGGTCCTGTGGATTCAGGGAAGGGATGGGGTTGCTGCTGGTGCTATTGCTGTGGAGTGGGACTGGGAAAAGTTGGCACAGGGATGTGTGCATGGCCACAATCACGGTCTCGTTTGCCCTGGGTGGCATTTTGCTGTCTGCAATGTGTGAAATTACAGCTTCATGCTACTAGCTCTTTGGGGGAAGTGGGTTCTCCTTGTTTGAAAATTCTTTGCAAGGCCACGTTTTTGTCTACGTGTTAGTTTGCGCTTCCGGTAAGTTCGTCTTCCGAGAACAGTTCCAAGAAAAATAGTGACTCCAGGGTGTGTTTTTTTTACAATTTTAACCTGATGGTGCAGTTGGCAACAGAGACAGTCTACACCAGCAAGATACCCAGAAGTTGCAGGGCCTCTCTCCCAGCCAACACTGCGATCTGGCTTTCTACAGTCAGTCCTTTCCCTGGGGTCTGATCTTGCCCTTTTCGGCAACTGACAGGCCACTTAGTGATGGTGAGATTATGTGTCTATATGAATTGTAACTAACTGGTAAAAGTCTTTGCAAAATAATTATAATTTGGAAAATGGGGTTAGTCTGCACCAAAGGTCAAAGATAAGAGATTTTCATAATCTTAAAGTTTAAAAAGAAGAATAGGCAGGAAGCTTTGCTCTGAAAGTAGGTTAAGTGTCCATCCCACAGTAATAAGTTGGTTTCATCTCACTGGGAAAGCATATTCCAGCCATTGATTTCATATCTGTTATTGCTGCTTACTTGGACCCTGCCTACCCCAAGTATATGATAGGTCTGAACAGAGTTCTCCCTTGTGGGGCATTGATTCCTGTAAAAGAATGCTGTGATTGCAAGGTTTCCTGAATACAGTTTTCAAAATCTTAGTAATAACCACATTGCACCTACCTGCTATACTTGGGTAACCATTTCTATTGCTCAACTTATACTTAATATTGGTCATAGTGAAACATGTTTTCGTCATTTGAAATCCAAATTTTATTTGCTACGTTACTAATGGCCATTTATTTCTGTAACATAAATTAGGATGTTGTGCAAGTTTGGTTTACAAATATGTTGACTCTTAAAGGCAACTAGTCTGCCCTGAGACTGGTTTGAGGAGTCAAGTTTACTAAAGCCTAAATATTCATAAAAACCTTTATTGGTTTTTATTATAATCTGATTCTTCTCTGGGTAAAATTCTGATGATTGGAAGCATAAGGATTTAATACTGGAATGGGTATTTGAGACTACAGAGTGTATCCTCCATCGTCTTCTCATTCCCTTATTTTTCAGGCTGGACAAAGAACAAAGTCAAGACCGTAGCATAAGGGTTTGACCTCCCAGGACACCTAGATGGTGGGTGGCAGAGCTGGAAACTTTCAGGCATTCTGATGCACTTTGCACCAAAGTATTGTTTTTTTTTTAATCGGCAAAGAGTTGACCTGTGTTTTTCTAGATGTTGATTTAAAAAAAAAAAAGAAAGCCCTATATAAAAGCTCTTGAAAAGATTTCTCATACAATCAGATCAACAGAACATGAAAACTTCTTGCTGCCAGTCTTCCCAAAATCACCTTGCTTGAATTTTCTTCTCATTTTTCTTTTGAAAGGCCCTATTCCTTCTGCACTCAGCAATAAGGACTCTTATGTGTTCTGACAGCAGTGTGCAAACATCTATTGCATCCGTATTCCCTGGGCAGAGTGAAAAAAAACAGTGGTCTCTGAATTCCATTAGCAGTGGCAGCATACCTTGCATGAAAAGCAATAGAGAAGAAGAGAAAACTCAAGTTAGAAATTACATCGTTAATACTGTACAAGATGAAAAGTCTGTATTATAAAATCCTGAGGGCTGTAAACTCTACCTTTCAATCTGCTGCAAGCTGTCTCTCCTTCAAAATACAGTACCTGTTGTCAGTAGTAGGATTTTATAAGAACTTTATTATAGGGACAATATAGTATCTATTGATGAACTTGAATGTTCACAGGTGTGCAATAGACTAAATCAAGCCATCACAGTGCCTCACATCTTAGAATTGAAGCCAACGGCTTTTAAAGGAGTCCCTGAAAGCTTATTTATAGCTTCTAGCCCTGAATTTACAGTACACATGAAGAGCAAGGAGAAGAGCTGGGGAGAGTGCACAGTACCTCACACAAGCTAGCACTTCCCTTGCGAAATCCTGTCAAAAATGTTTTATGTTTGTGATTTACATTCAAAGAGGATAAATTTTTCAAAGTGACCTGATGCCTTGCTGCCTTGAAAGCGTTACAGCTTAGCAGCTTTCAGTGTCACCCAGGTCTGCCTTGTGAATCTGGGCCCCTGCCAACTCCCTCTGCCCCAGAGTTCCAAGCCAAACCCTTAGACTTCTCCAAGCACCCCGTAATCTTTCTCTCTGGTGGGCCTAGCAGGAGCTCCCCACGCTGCTGCTCTGGAGCCCACTGCTAAAGCTCACAGAGCTCACCCCGTGTTCTAAGGATGTGCTCCCTTCCAATTCTAGACCAAGTCGGGGCCGATCTCACTGATCTTGGGGTACACAGGGCCCACTGAGCGTGAGGATCCTCAGGTAACAGTGGTGGTTGAGTGTGTGGAAGACAGAGCAAGCAGACAAGCTCGTGGGTAGCTTATATTTTATGAGACATTTAGATAATAACAATAATGGGAATTACTATATCAGAAACCCTGTCTTTAAATGCGTGTGTTGTTTAGCTCACGGTCACGTACACAACAGGCCACTTGCACGCATGTGCGGCTGTGCTCTTGCACCAATCCCGAAGGGTGCCTCAGCCACAAGCTCTCTTGCTCTCATGTGTTGTTTTGGTTTTTGCCTGTGCTTGTCTTACCTCCTTTCCCTTCAGAATTCTTCTCCATGCCACTGCCTGCCTGCAGTTGTGTTTAGAAGTCTCCCTGTGAGCTCCCAGGGCCTGGAGCTCTCCCTGCTGCTGGGCGCACTAGACACAGTCATTTGTTTACTTGTCTATTTCAGTGGCGAGAGGGGCTCTGAGTCCTCAGTGGGGCAAAATAGTGATCAGCAACGCTGGGAAATGAAAGTTGCTCCCATCAGACCTTGAGCTGCTAAGTGAGAAAGGGAAAATACGTGGTGATGGTTCACGGGTGAATCGGTGGTGGGTAATCTCTGGGGAATACACAATAATGTAAAAGATATGAATAAAAATTTAAAAATGATTAAAAGAAAGGGAAAATACATTTTTTTTAGATTTATTGAGAGCCTCACGCTCCAGTTACCCCACAGCTGTGAGAAGGCTGCTAGACGGACATGAAAATAGACGAAAATTCAAAAGCTAATGTTCTTTACCATTTACCGACAACGATTCAGTTTAATTGCCTCTTTGTATTAATTCTGAAAAATAAAGGCTCTGAATTGGTTCTGGAAAGTACAAGAGGCAAAGCCTACACTTCGTGTTCCTTTTGGTTCGCTCTCACCATAGTCCGTTGTCAGCTGAAGCGCGTTTGGCTGTCTTTCCTTCTTTCTGCTCGCTCTCACTTTTATTTGCCTTTTTTGCTCTCCTTAGATGTTGAATCACATTTCTGGAATGAAATAGTCATAGGCTTTTTTGTCATTAGCTAGCTATTTTGCTATTTAATTTAGAATAGAGAAAGAATGATAAAATTAGAGATGAGTCTTTCATGTGTCATCAAATAAACCTAGTCTGCTTTTGGTAACAAAAATAAAATTCCCTGGAAATAACTTCTAGCTCATCATGAAGCAGTGCTATTCAGGTGAATGGCTTCCATCTGCGTGAAGCACATGAGAAGCCCAGGGCTGCCTCGAAGTGAGTGTTTCCTACAATTAAAATTTTCCTTTTCTTAATTTCATCCCATTGCTCCTAATTATGACCCCTGTAATTAGTGTGCTAATTACACCCCCTGCATAATTTCTCTGCCTCCTTGATGTTCCCCCTTCATGTATTTTTAGCCCGCTTCCTTTATCCGCTCCTGAATTCCCTGCTCCCTGTTCTTTCATGGGGTTCCTGGTAGAGGGCCTCAAAGCGAGAGCAAGATGGCCTCAAATGCCTTTGTCAGTTGCCTCACCGTATATTTTTTTCTTCTGTCCTAAGAGAATTTGTTGCTAAACAAGAGAACTGTAGGCAGAGGAACTGAAGAACTGCAGGATAGCCTCGTCCTTCTGTGCTGCTGAGGGTGTGTGCTGATTCGGGGTGCCATCCTTCCCCCCGATCTAGATTCGATCCCCTTGAGGCTGGAGATGGTGACTGCACCCAGCAGCATCACCCTCGCTGTGTACCCAGAAAGGCAGTCGTGGGTGATCTTTTTATTTTCCTGGAGGGTTTGTAAAGCATGTTCTGGAAGGCTTTTTCTGCCCTCTCTTTGTCCTTCCTTCCTCCTCGGTCTTATTCCTGCTCAGCAGTCTGTCTGCCTGCCTGCATCCGTGCTGTCTTCTGGCGCGTGGGCGTGTGTAGACTGGACAGCTAGGATCTGGACACCCCTCCCCAACCCAAGTGACTTTAAAAGTAAAAAACCAGATCAGCCAGTACCCTGCTTTGCCCTTCCAGAACAGATTCTGGAGTCCTCCTTACATGCGATGTTTTTGTTGCGTCCTTGATGTGTTTATTAGGGTTTTTTTCCCATTATAAAGGCAAAAGATTTAATGTCATCTTCATGGCATTCTAGGGAAGGGGCAGGAAGGAGGCGTGGTTGCCTGCGGGGAATGCAGCACCTGTGCCCCACGTCGCGATCAAGGCCAGTCTCCCCTGGCCTCCTGGACCCTTCTTACAGAACTCTGCTCTGGGTCTTGCACAGAACCCCTTTTCTGCAGAGGAGCTGGGAGTGAACAGAGGCATTTTGAAGGCACCAGAGGCCTCTCTGAGGTTGGATTCCATGCACCATGCCTGGGGACACGGAGATGAACAGATGCTTCTTGTCCTTGAGTTGCCTCCAGACTAGCGAGGCGGCAGGGGCATAAACCAGTAATTCCCAGTGTCGCTGGTGTCGGGTGGGGTTGGGCGCTTCCCAGAGGAAGGCAGTGGCCTTGGGAGACGGCGCTGCACTTCCGTGGCCTGGCCGCCATCAGTCCCACTTCGGCCTCTCTGCCATGCTCCCTCTTAACTGTCACCTGCCAGGGAAGTGGGAGCTTTCCCTGAGAAAGAAAACCCGTCTCTCTTGGCATCTTTTGGGGGTGGGTAAGGAAAAGAGTAAATGTTCCATGCTAAGCATATTGTCAAGTACTGTGAATGTCATAAGGAGGAAGTTTTAGAAGTGTGATTTCTTTATGTTTACAAAATGGACAAATGACTCAGATCTATTGTACACATTCACAAGAGCTGTGTCCTAAGCTGATCCTGGTTTTGAAGTCATGTGTCTTCCTTTGCCTGTGGGGAAGGGATAGAAAGTGGAGGAGGGGTGGGGGTGAGGAAGGAAAGATGGAAGGAAGGAACAGGGCTTGATTGTATGGATGTCATCCTCGGGGCCATTCCTTGGCTCTGTAGAATTAGGTTTCCCACATCCTTTAGAGCCTTCCCTCCTCCCACCCCCACCCCCTCCCTCCCTCTCCAACTGCCCCTCCCCCTCAAGAGTTGACAAGAGTGGTTGGGGTTTTTTTAGTATGTTTTCTGTTAGGCTAACTTTAGACAAGACCGTGAAAACTAAAAGCAGATGTCAAAGCCGACCAGGCCCTCCATGTGTCCGCGGATTGATCGCGCTTGGAAGGGAGGGCCTGCCCTCATTGGCCCTGAGCTCCCCATAAGCCGCTGCGTGGTGCGTGGCTTCGCTGTCATTGCTGCTGACAGGACTGGTAAGCCTCGCTACGGCTGAACCCGCAGGCTCCAGCCTCTTAAAATTTCTTCTACATTGAGTGCACATTGGAGATTCTTTTTTTTTTTTAACATGATTACATTATGCCACCCTGAAGTGTTTATTGATGCATCAAAAATCAATCTTGATTCTCTATCAAATCCAGGTAACAAGGAAAAATGTATGTAATTGATACCAAGATTCCACGGCATTCTGAGATGCCTCAACCATTGCTGAGCAGAGCGGGTGAAGGGCACGTGGCTTCAGCCCGGGGCCTGCAGGTGGGGAGGCATCGGGCGTTACAGCCTCTGTTAGCTGTGACCGCTGGTGAGGGGAGAGCACTCCCGCCTGCCCTCACTCAGTAACCCCGCTGCCTACCCCTCACTGGCACTGAGCCCAATCTTCAGGGACTCACTACCTTTTCTCCTTTGAAAACAAGAATCTCTCATTTAGTCTTAGAAACCACAAAGCAACTCACAGTGGTTCCACTCACGGTATATGGACGTTATGATGGCACAGAAGTCACACGTTCAGTGGAAACCACACTTAGAATTTTGAATTAGGGCAGCCTGTCTTTCACTCTCAGTATAGTGTTCAGTAAATTTTATGAGCTGTTCAACATTTTATTACAATTTGTGTTAGATGATTTTACCCAACAGTAGGTGTTCTGAGCGTGACTCAGGTAGCTACACTATGATGTTCGGTAGGTTAGCTAGACTGAGGCACTTCCACTGATGATTTCAACTTCCTGTGGGTGTATTAGAATGTAACCCCATTGTAAGTCAAAGACTGTCTGTGTATTAGGACTAACTTTGTTATTAGACTTACATTCTACAGTATTGCATTATTGTTTTGTCTAGAATGCCAAAATTAAAGGAGATGGAAGAGAAGGTTACATAAATAAAACTGCAATGTCTTGTAGGGGATCTATTAAGTTTGAAGTATTGCAACTTGTCCTTTAGGTTAATAGATAATAATCAGGATTTGAAATGGTGTCATAGGTCCTCTCTCACCCAAAATTGAAACGTTGCAGTATTAAAGTTGAGCAATTGTCCATTTTAAAGTTCCTTTTTTAAATATTATGGTTTCTGGACCTGATTTCATAATTTATTTCAGTTTGACAAATTGAATAAACAAATCCATCCATCTTTATTGGCATCAGTCCTCCCTACCTCATAAATATTACTTGGTCTCATGATGAGTCTTAGATATAACAATCACAAACTAAATAATCATTCTTCAAAAAATTTTAGAAGTTTTCTTTGCTTCCTCTACTGCCAGTTTACATCTACGGTCATTATATCCCCTAGCAACAAATGAATTGCCTTATTTTATCATTTTTTTAAATGTCCCTTTTTTCACCTCATGTCATAAGCATTTTCTGATTGCTTTTAATAACTATCAGGTTTTATGAGTGGAGATGCCACAGTTCACTGAAACTCTTAACACTTTTTGCTCCACTCACGTATTCACGTATTTACATATTCATCTAGTCTCCGGTTTTTCATGCCACAGTGGATTTATTTGGAACTATTAGGAGCTATTTCTTTGATCGTACTCAGTCTAGAAGCTTTAATCTCTATGCATTTAAAATTTCATTAATATATATCCAGTAGTTCAGGAGCTGTGTGTGTTTTATTGAATGCTTATACCATTCATGCGGTGGCACAGAAAATGGCCGGCCCACAAAGTGTTAAGTCTGTCACATATGTGGATTTCCCCAGTGTTTCTCATTGTAAAATATCCTGTTCTTGAATAACACTACATATGCATGTACACTTTGCTTTACTGGGCTAAACTCAACAAACTTAAAATAATTTACGTTTTTGGATACTTAGTTATTATTATACTTTCCCATGAACATGGATAGTTTGGGAGGCAAGGGAATAGAGACAAATGATCTAAAGACATGATGTGGAATAGTTTATTTCTTGGGATCTTGCTTTTTAGCAGTTTTGTTTTGCACAAAAATAGCACAGAGCTGGTGGAGTGGCATATCATGCCCAGACACTGTAGTATGGCCAGCTTTCTGGAAAATTAGTAATTCCATCAAGAACCAGGCTATCTTATTCTAAAATACTTGCCTTCAAAGAAACCTCTATTTTCAGCAACCAGTCAATGAACATTTATTAAGTTCCTGCAGCTGGCCTGGCTAACTGAGATTATGAAGATAAATAAGACAGTTCTTTCCCTTAAGGAATTCATTTTGGCAGGGAAGATAGAGAAGTAAGTAAATGATTACAGCCTGTACAGAGGATACTCTGAAGGCTGAAAGAGGAATCACCTCTGCTCTGGAACATCATGGAAGGAACCTTGAAGTGTGCCCTGCATTGAGTGTGGTCAGAGATGGCGAAGGGACAGGCTAGCAGCGATAAAAACAGCATGGCAGAGTGAAGGTGCACTGTGACTAGTGTGGGATGGATATGGGAGTGAGGGTGGGTAGCGGCAGGAGACAAAGATGCTTCAGGCCAACCAATGAAAAGTCTTGTCAAGCTTAGAAAAATGACTAGCTGGAATGAAATGAATAGATTAGGGAGACACTGAGGCAGAGAGATGAATAAAGAACTTTTGTGGTATTCTAAATAAGACATGCCAGGGACTCGAATTAGGACAGCAGCAGTGAGAATGAAGAGGGGAAGACAGAGTCAAGATAGCTTGCAGATGGCAGCTGGACAAGGCACAGGGGCAAGTGGTATGTGGCATCTTGGGACCCTGCTGTGCGGTATTTGCATCCCGCTAAAATAAGAAAACACAAAAAGGACCCAAATTGAATTTCTCATCTTCTGATCTTTGCTAGTTCAGCCTAGTGTGGTTCTGAATACTTGAGAATTATAGATCTCAGTGCTGACTAGTTTGAGTATCATTTTCCTGTGGTTTTCTAGTTATTCTGAAACAAACAAGTAGAAGGTGTGCATTAGATTTTCTGCTTCTTCTTGGTAACCTCAAAGTGTCCATTCAGGCTTGTCTTATAAAAAAGTTTTAACAGGAAGGTCTGAGTTTGGACATATTTTCAGGATTTATTGGCTTGAAATTGAATTTGTGTAACCACATCTCCACTGGTTGGTTTTTGTCCTACCAGTAGAATGCACTGGGTTATGATTATTTTAAAACCCTCATATTTTGACATGTGACATATTTCGGCAGTATTTGAATAAATGGAGACAAATTAATACATATTTTCAGCTGAAGACAAAGGATATGTCTAAAACGGCAGAAGGTGAACTAACAAATGCATGGTATGTGAAAGGGTACATCTTTATAAAGTGTCAGCTCATCTGGAGGAAATAATCTGAAACTCTTTAGTCAGTTTACTTTCGGGATCTTCTTCAGAGTGTGTCGAAAGAGCCGTGGAAGTGAAAGCCGACAGCAAATTGAAGCTGTTAATTTGCTGTGTCAGCTAGCTACAGCTAGGCTAATTTAGGCCTCACTCTGCCCTTGGGCATGGAAGGACTCACCCCATTTAGAATTCTGGGCTGGGCTCTGCTGTGGTATCTCCTTGGGTGATTGTATAGCATAATATTTTTATATATTTCAGGTGCCCACTGTAGGCTAGCTTTGGGGGAATTTTTGAGTATTAATATTCATAACAATACTATTTTCCTTGCTATTTGCCAGACACCATTCTAAGAACTTTTCATACATTAACTCATTTAATCCTCATGTAGCTATGGGAGGCAGGTATGATTATTAGCTCCATTTTACAGGCAAAAAAAGGTAAAGTAACTTGCCCACGAACAACCAGCTAATAATTAGTAATGGAACCAGGATTCAAACCCAGGCAGGCTGTTTTACAGCCTGCACGATTGTCATTCCCTCTTATCACTTCTCTCTCAGAGCCTTGCTTAGTCATCACTTTCCCCAAGAATTTTATCTTGATTCTTCACCCCACCTTCAGAGCTCCTTTAAACTACTTTTGTACTTCGTACAACACACATATATTACCTCACTCATTGCACAGGATCTAAGTATTTTTGTCTCTCTTAGCAGACCTAGTCTTAGTCTTCTTTGATTATGCAGCTAGCATTTGTGTAGGCTTTGGCAAAGAACAGATGGTCAATAGATACAACTTGATTTGAGTTGGCTTGACTTGAACATAGTCCTTGTCCTCAAGGAGCTTTCCATCTACCTAGAAAAGAAGTTTCAGGTACATGAAACAATTGAATAATCAATAGCTTTAAACTAAAAGAGTGTGGTTTAGCCAGCAGGTGTTATGGGATGCCAAAGAAGGGAGATTTCCTGGAGGGGTCAGGTTAGGTGGGGGTGGCATGGATTAGCTTTGACTGTATTAGATTGGGTTGAATTGGGTTGGCTAGGATGACTTCTCCAAGTATGTGGACTCTCAGAGGAATGGGATAGCTTCTTCTGGTACATGGAATCTTAGGTTATAGCTGAGAGAGAAGGGATGAACTTTGATGGTAATGTTGACTAGAGCGGCTGTGAATGAAGTGCTCACCTTTAAGGAGACAGCATAGTCAGAAAATGGGGGTTCAGAATCCTCCTCGTTGACACAGATCGGATGGCACCTCCTTGGAGCAGTTGATCCTGTCCTCTCCTGGGAGTTTCTCCCCGCAGTACCTTGCACATGCATAGCCCTCACCAGACTGATTTACATTGTGTATCTATGCCGGGTGTGTCAGAGCTCCCTGAGAGCAAGGATTGTTTTTTGCCAATACCAGGTATAGTGCCTGGCACATAGGGATGGTGGGGGGGGGGGGGGGAAGGCAGTAACAATTTATAATTACTCAAACTCACAATATTGATTAGATATTACACACACACTAGGTAAATAACATTTATTGGTAGTTATTGTGCTAGTTATTATTCTGATTGAGTGTTTGGGCTGTATTAACTCAATCTGTGTGGAATATTTTTGTTGAAAACATCGGTGTTGAATTTTACCATCCTGTGAAGGAAATCTTTCACATCATCTAGGAAATCTTTAATTACGTAGGCTTTATCTAAACTTGACCTGTATCTTAGTTCTACAAGAGTTTTCCCTCTGCAGTCTTAGCCAGTGCCAGAGAGAATAGAAAAATAGGATTCAGTCCCCTCCATGGCACCTTGGCCCTACCAAGCAGCGCACCTTCAAGATGGGCCACTGCCTCAGGAAGAAAATGAGATACAGCACTAGGCACCCAACATCGACCTGGAGCAGACCTCAAAGCAACACATGCACACATTCCTATTAATTCCAAACCAAAGGGGCTGAGCCTGTTGATATACTTCTTTTTCCACTTAGAGTCTAAGACAGGTCCGAGTTCACGGGTAACTGGTAGACCCAGCTGTAGGTTACTGGGTAGAAGGAACAAGTCAGGGGTTGGCACAGACACATCAGCACACACAGTAACTACAGAGTTCCAGACTTGGAATCAGTGAGCCTTGACGTTGGAGGGGCCCCAAAAGCTTCCGTGTACACGCTCAGCCTTTCCAATATGCTGTCCTGAAACAGTGCAAGCAAAGTGATCTAGACAGGCCAGGAAGCATTTCAAACAAGGAGAAAGAATTTGTAAAGTATTTTCTTCATAGGCTACTAACTTTCAAGAGAAAAGTACTTTTAGAAAAATATTCAGGCTTAATTGAAAAAACCCATAGCAATCAACTTTTATTCCCAGCTGGCAGAGCCCCATCTAACTGGTAGCCAAATTTGGGACGCCTGAAGTCAGACAAGTGACTAATACGAGAGCTGTGTGTGGCCAGGCCCAAATGAATTTTCTGACCTCAAGACCACGTCTGGATTCTCCTTTGTAATTACCACAAGGCCTACTGTAATTGTAAAACTTATATTTACTTCCTGCCTTTGACATGTAATTCAGGGTTTGGGGCTGCACCCTTGCTAGAGTGAAGTCCTCTCTGTTATTTGCCTAAAACCTATAAAATCATCATAGTTTGTGGGCACGTGTGTGTGTGTGTGTGTGTGTGTGTGTCTGTGTTTGTGTAACCACGTCTGTTAACTATGTTAAGTATACCCTTGTAGAAAATATGCCCACTCCTGCCTTGTTGGATGAAGTACTTTACCACTCAGATGTTTATTGAACACCCACCACTACATGCCAAGGACATTTGAGACTCGAAGAAACATCAGTGAACAAGACAACAAAGCCCCTGACTTCCCGGGGAGGAGGGGAGGAGGGAGGGAGGGAGACAGACCAGGAAATAGCGCTTCGAGATCTGTGCTGTGCAGAATCACAGCAGTGACGTGGGAGAGAATGCCTGGGTGGCTTTGTTAGCTTAGGACACCGGAGAAGACCTCTCCAAAGAGATGACATTTAAACTGACTTTTTAAAATGACAAGGAGAAGGACAGGCAAAGATCAGGAGGAGGAACATTCCAGGCAGGTTAATGTAAAGGTCTAAAGACAGGAAAGAGCTTGGCGTGTTCCAGAGCCAAAGAAAAGCCCAGTGTGCCTGGTGTGGGAGAGGCGGGGGGAACTGGTCAGAAGTTAGCCATGTGGAGACTGTCAGGAGCAGGGAGGTATTGAAGCTGGGACTATAGTTGGGAGGCTGCTAAGAGGTCTGAGCAGGAGGCCCTAGTGGTTTGGACTAAGATGTAATAGAACATCAGAGAAGGGGCTAGATTTGGAAGATAGCTTTAAGCCAGCCAACAGAATTGGCCAATTGAGGAGTGATGAGAAAGGAGTCATCGAGAATAATTTCAGAGGTTTTGGCTTGAATCTGGAGATGGATGTTAATGAGATTGAAGGCAGAGCTGCTTAGCTCTTCATTAACAGTCGTAACTGAATAATCAAGAACTCACATCTTGGGGGTCCAGTATATACCCTCACCACCCCCAACTTTACATCACTGGGGAATATTTGTAGACTGCTGAAAGTTCCTTATGTAATTACTGCTCCAAGTGTTTATTTTTCCCCTTGTGATTTTTAAGATCAGCTTTCTTAGCAGCTTTCAAACAGCAGTACATTTCTGCTTCCTTTTGGTGTTCTGTTTATGACCTCAAAAAAATCGCATTCAGGTTATTCCTTCACACTCTAATGCCTCCCTAGAGGCACTAGGTGTTCTGTACGTTTTGTTGCTTAATAAATTTTATTGAGATAAAGTTGACATATGACATTTGTTTCAGGTATACAATGTAATATTTGTATATATTGTGACATGATCTCACAAGTCCAGTTAGCATCCCTCATCACACATAACTACAAAAGTATCCCCTTGTGATGAGAGTCTCTTTCTGAGCAACTTTCAGATATCCAGAACTGTGTCATTCACGACAGTCACCATACTGTCCATGACACCCCAGGACTGACTGATTTTATAACTGGAAGTTTATACCTTTGACTCCCTTCGTCCATCCACCCATCCCACCTTCTGCCCCCAGTGTTCCTTACGTGTTCGTTCTTGTCCAGGCTTCTCTCCTCAGCACATTCTGGGTGCCCTGAGCCTGGGCATGGGTGTTAGGTGTGGATATACCTACCTGATAAGAACCTGACAGCTGGCACATACTTCTGACAACATACCTGTTTTCTCTTTCTAATCAGAAAAACTTTCTCATCTCTTTAATAACAGTTAAACTGATTCCATCTACTTATTTATCATCATGCTAAAACTGTCTACTTTTGCCTTAAAAGTATTTGGGGGCTTAAATTGGCTTGGGAATAACAGCCGAGTTATTTTTCATGGGTGTTTTGTGAGGAAATAATGTTCCTTAAGTTTCTAGTACAATAGCTGCTACATAGCACTCAGCAAACTTGAGGTGTCATTAATAAAATATAATGGGAGAGGAGGGGTGGCTCCCTGAACCGATACCGTGGTTCTAGAATTCAGGTCAACCAGCTCAAGAAAATAGAACCATACACTGATTCCTTAAATCCCTGAATGACTTTAGATGAAGCCCAGTGTCTTGGATCTCAGTTGTCTCCCAGGTAAATGAGAGAATGGAGATAGATAACTTCAGTCTTAACCCTGCTCTGAGTCTGGTAAATGGTCTCTAGTTTCTCTCCCATCTTTTATCAAGTTTATCAGCAGAAACACTTTTCAAAAATTTTGTCTTGGGCTTACCTCCATTAGCTTAAGTGATATTTATTGCTAGATGTGACCTTCTTGTAGCACGCTGTAGACTCCCAGTGTTCACATCACCTTCTATAATTATAGATTAAGGGTGAGGAAATGTTCTATGTGGGAGAAGCGTAGCTGTTGAGCATCTTTCTCTTTTTAAAGACTCCTGGTCTGCGGCCTATTACTCACTGGCCTGTTACTCTTCCTCATTCTCACTTTTGTTATCGTCTTTTGTGATCACTGTGGCTGAAAGGCACCTCTGCCTTCCCTGGTGGTGGTGGTGGTTATGGCATTTGCTTTCTTGCTGCTTCTACCTTTAAAAGTTTAAAAATAGAAAATGAAAAGCAAAACCACGGTCTTTTCACTTTGGCAGAACTATTATTCATCTACCAGATTTTTTGGTGAATTCCATCGTGTGACAGTCAGAATAAGACCTGGAAAGAGTGGACAGAGATACTTTTATTTTGACCATCACACACACCGTCAGAAATGGACCTCTGCAGTCAGTTCTCATTCCTGATGTCTAATATGTCAAATATTGATAGGAGGAGACTTTGGAAAGTGAGGCAGAGACAGAGGGCCCCAAGCTCTGCTCCTGGACCTTCCCGCTTCCCCCGACCAGCTTCCCTGCGCCCAGAGTTGATAAAAGGACTCCATTAAGAATCTCACTCTGGCTCTGTGAATATTCCACTGCAGGGTCCTGGGAAGCACAAAATCCTTCATCGATCTGAGGAGGATTATTTCAGAAGCCACATCCCACATCATACCAAGCATACTGAAATATGGCAGCTGCCACTTTAAGTAGAATTTTCTTACTGACACATTTTTTGAGAAATATTTTTTATAATTTTGCTTTGGAAATTGCTTGGCTGCAAGTAAGCAACTTCACTTATAATTAGCTGTTAATTTTGCAGCCATTATCTTAGCATATTTAGGGAATATTAAGAATAAGTTAAAGGGCCTCCCTGGTGGCACAGGGGTTAAAGTCTCAGCGCTATCAAGCTATCACCAGTCACTGTAGCAGAGTTCAATCCCCGGCCAAAAAGCTGACCCACATGGCGCAACAGAGCTCTCCTGTCTCACCCACTGCTCCCCTCAGCAGTGTATTTCAGTAGATCCACCTGTTCTGCTCCCCACTCTGTCTCTGGTGAATCCTCTCAACACCCCCAACCCCGCACCTCTGGCCTACACCCCAGTTCTTGTATGCATAAATAAATAAAGCTTTAAAAAAAAAAAGATAAGTTAAAACCTAAAACCAGGCTGTATATTGCTTCCAGATAAAATTTTTTGATTACCAAACCAATAATTAGTGAAGTTAACCTGCCATGACATTTTGTAGACCCTTAACATTTTTTATTTTTTTATTTTCATTTTTTTACATTTTTTATTTCAATTTTGTAACTATCTTGTTTTGAAGACAATAAATGTTTTTTGAGACCTCCTTCATTTTTCCAGACCCTTGAAAAGCTGCAAGATCCCAGGCACTTTACCTCACAACCGATGATTTAGAATGTTCGGCCAGGGAAGGGGAAATCCTTAGCTCTGAGGTCTTCATACTTACCTTCTTATGGGAGTGAGAGCTGTTTTGGGGGGACACTTCTCTAAGAAAATAGACCACCCTGGCATATAGATAGCAGTAGTCTGGTACAAGAAGGTGAAAAAAAACATCTACAAAAAGCAGAATAACTAGGGACAGAATCCTGGGGTCCAGCCATTAGCTCCCTGGGTGACCTTGAGCGGGCACTCTCTGTACCTTTTCCTGCCCCCTGTGTACCTCCCAGACAGCCATCTGGCCAAGGTGGAAGCAAGGCCAAGCCATGAGTTCTAGGAGCTGAAAGATACACAGCACCAGCCAAACCTGAGAGAAGTTTCCTTCACATGTTAAAAGCAAAGCAATTTTAATGTCTATATTATTTTGCCAAAATGTAAGAAGGAAGGAAAGGAAGGGGTGGGGGGAGGAGGAAGGAAAGACTATACCATCAACCCTTGTGTTTAAAAGCTATTGATCTTCTTTTTTTTTTTTTTTTAAAAGATTTATTTTTTATTTATACATATAAGCTGGGGTACAGGCCAGAGGCGTGGGGCGGCGAGAGGGTTCACCAGAGACAGAGTGGGGAGCAGAACAGGCAGATCAGAAGTACACTGCTGAGGGGAGCAGCGGGCGAGGCAGGAGAGGTCTGCCCCACCATGTGGGATTCTCCCCAGCCGGGCGTCAAACTCGCGTCGCCGCTGCCAACAGCTCCACAGCGCAGCGCTCAACCGCTGCGCCACCGGGGAGGCCTGATCTTCATTTTCTGTGTAAAATGACAAGTCTTCCTCTCCGTAAAGAAGGACATGAGATGGTCTCATCATCTGTCACCCGTTTCCTTCAGTGAGAGACAAGTGCAATGTAATGCAGAGAACAGAGTTCAGAATCAATTAAGCTGTATTCAGAGTCAGCCCTACTTATTCATGCACTTCCAAGTTCTCAAAGTGTGGACCAGGAATCCCTAGGGTTCTCTCAGAACTATACCTGTGAGGTCAAAATTAATCTTCGTAATAATGCTAAGATGTCAATTTTCACTCTCACTCATTTCTTGAGTGACTGTCCAATGGCCACATGATGTGATACCACCACACCTTGAATGCATGCAGAGGTATCAAAATCCAGCCATTTTTTACTAAGATCAGCATTAAAAATCCTCTCAATAATGTAAAACAGTACCACTCAACAATTTTTTTTTATTCTGGAAAATATCATTTTAATGTTTTGGTGTTATTGGGACTGTGGTTAAATAAATAAATAAATGCATGCTTCTACAGTTCCTCATTCCCGATGTCTAATATATCAAATATTGATAGATAGAACCCACATTTAAAAAGCTCTCATGAGTCCTCAATATCTGAAAGGACTAGAGGATTCTAAAATCAAAAAGTTTGAGAACCCCCGCACCACCTAACAGCAGTTACATCTATTGACTGTTTCCTTATGCCAGAACTATGCAAGCCAGGTGACATTTTTCATCTCTTAATTTTTCCAAACCAAACCAAAAAGCAGAGGTTTGAAAAAAGTCCTTCAGTCCTGACTTTCTCAGAGCTGGAAGTGAAAGATCCACATCCTCCTGGCTCCCAAACCACACTCTAGATTACTGATTACTACAAATTAATTCTCCAAAATTTTGAAAAAGTATTTTTGCAGCTCTATTTCCTTATTAAAATGGAGGAGAATCCTACCTGCCCTGCAGGATTCTTTCAAGTCAAAAGAGCTAACATGCATGGCAATGTTCGTGTCGTGGCTAACACCAGCTAGACCTTGAGAAATAAGTAGCCTCCTTCCTTCCATCCCTTTCCATCCTTAGCATAATGTCAGACCAACTGGGCTCAGCAGCTTCCCTTTTTCTCTCTAGATGGTCTTCAAGCAGACAGAGAAGCTGATGGAACAGAAGGAGTTGATGAAGATATGATTGTGACCCAAAGTCAGACCAACTTCATCTGCCCCATTACACAGGTACTGTCTCCTCCTTCCCCTGAAAGACAAAGCACTTCACTACACAGAGGCAAAAGATCCCCTGTGTTTTCTGCCTTGATTCGCTTCCGGAGTTAAGGAGCGGGAAATGAGGGTCGAAGAATATGGACATGGGAGTTTCCCAGGCTGAGTTTTTCAGTCAGGCCCTCAAGATCTAAGAAGAAATTCATGGCCCACAAGCCAAGTGACATTGTTGCCACTGGTTTCCCTGCATTTCTTGTGTGGTCACTACCCTAGTAATTATCAAAGCCATGACATAGGGAGGTGAGGTAGATGGTGCCCCAGGACTAGGGAAAAACAGAGCCAAATAACTGGTGGTTTGGAGAAGTTACTGGAAATTGATCATTATCTTTCCTGAATGCCTAAGCTTTCCTTGATTGCAGCTGGAAATGAAGAAGCCTGTGAAAAATAAAGTCTGTGGCCACACCTATGAAGAGGAAGCCATTGTTCGCATGATTGAGTCCAAGCACAAGCGGAAGAAAAAGGCCTGGTGAGTAGATGCAGGAAGGGAAGTGGGGGCCTTCCTAGTGGGGGGCGTTAGTCAGAGGGGTAAGCTTATGCTGGAGAAAGAGATCTTAAATGTCTGCCTTCAAGTATATTCACCTCCTGACTAGTGTAAACATGGAAACTGGCTGTCTGCAAACACAATGCATGTGGGGAAAATTAGTAATCTCTTCAGGAAAAGGCTGAGGGAATGTCCCTCGCACCCTCAAAACAGGAGAAAAAGGAATTGGATTAAATTTTAGTCATTAGAGAACAGGAATGTCTATCAATTTGTACTATAGTCTAAAAAATAATAGAGAACTGGGAAAGTCTTCCCTTTCTCTACATCCACTTACCCGAGCAAGAAGGGATAGTCAGTTTTTTGTTTCCTGTAATGCAGATAATTTGTTTTAAAATATTATTAAATCAACCTTCTAAGATAAGAATTTGCATTCAGTGGTCTTGATGATCTAAATTTAGCTGTTAGGAAAAATCTGTCATATCCTTAATTACTTAAACAACAGCCCGAAAGATTTAATTAAATTGGGGATAATTGATCAGTGAGATTTCTTTATAATTGGAATGTTGGGAGACTCTTTCTTTTGCATATTTCCCCTCCTTCCCCTCTCTAGGACCATGGACAAGTGTGGTTTGGGCTGTAATAACATAGAATCTTGGCTTGGCTGACTTTGACTCAGTTTGGCCTTTCTTGTGCTCTTATCACAGATATGTTGAAGGAATGGAATTGCAAGTGTGACCAGTTCTCAGTGGACTTCTGATAACGCTTCCTTTGATGTGTGGTTTGCTTCCACATAGCCCAGAAATTTGCTGGTCCAGACCTAAAATTGGAATTCCCCACCACTCCTCACCTGGGTGTGTGACTTAGAGATAGGGTATTTGAGACTGCAGATATCTTGATGGTCGTTCAGTCAAGTAATTTACCCTATTCATTCTAGAAGAATGACTGATTGGTTGCAAAACAGAGATTGAGTGCATTTTTATCTCTTTTGAGTTTCCAACTTAGAGTGAGATGTCATATTTCCCTAATGCCACTGCCATTTTCCCCTGTGAATTTAATTTCCTTTATTTCTGGACTTCGAAGCCTTCCCTCTCTTCTAACCTTTATCTGTGTTTGTTCTCTGAAAAACAAAATTATAATTTGTTAGCATGGTTGTTCCTGTTTCACAGTTTTTCTGTCTTAAATCTTATGACAGTCTCCTAGAGTCAGGTTTGAAAAGGGTGGGCGCTGATACGAAGCACATTTCTCACAAGTCTCAAGATGGGTATGAGCGACTTCCAGAACAGGCACACATTTAAATGGATCTTCTTTATTACATGCTTTGACGATCTAATGTCCTTTGCCTTTTTTTAATCATATGTGATATTTGAAAGCATCTGAAACATTTGTCATTTAGAAAAGTTTTTTCTGCCATACATTTATAACTTGGATGCAAATTCTGCAAGTTCTGCAGATTTTTGTCACATAATTATAACAGTGAAGTCCAGGGAGTTATAGAGAAGGTAGTATTTTCAAGGTAGGGCCTTGAAAAATGAGAAGGATTTCAGGAAATGGTAGAACTGGCTTTCTAGCCAGTTCAGAGCTTGTTCTGTTTGGGGTGTGGTCACTATGGTTGCAGTTTCTGTGTTGGAGGTAGAAGGAAGGAAAGTGATAGCAAGATAGCAGTGGGAGAGTGGTGTGCAGATTCACGACAGAGAGCCTTAAGTGTCAGTAGTTTCCTCATCTCTGAATTGCTAAGAATAGTTGAACTATATTTAACTTGCTTCATTGGAATGTTTGAAACTTGAAAAAGATGGACACAGAGTATCTGACATAGGGTGGGACCCAGTGCCCGTTGGGTCACCATCATTTTTGCCACACTGTAGACGTGAGGGTCGTTGCCTGGTTTTTGTGAGAGTGAGAGAACCACCATGGAGTTTAGGAAGATAGGCCAACAGCAGTTCAAGGATTGGATTTAAAAAGCATGAGATAAAAATGACAAGTAGGATGTTTTTATGGTCGATTACGTTACAGGTAATAAGAATTTGGATTGACACAAGAGTCACAGGTAGAGGGGAATGAGAATGAGCGTAATTATGGAAGTATAACTGCAGAAATTGGTAACTCAAAGTTGAAGGGATGATCTGAAGGATGATTGACATTTCTGAACTGAAGATCTAAAAGGATGGCAATGTCATAGGCCAACAGAGGGCAAATGATACGAACACATTTAGGGAGGCACAGTTGGGGTCATGCCAAGTTTGAGGTCCCAGCAACACAGCCATTTAGAAGTATGAGAAGACTCGGTCTATGTGGGTTTTTTTTTAATTCAGCAGAGAGCTCTGAGCCCTAGATGTCGATTGTGAGATCATCAGTACAGAGCTGAGCGTACTCATCTGCCAGCACAGGCTCAGCGCTGGGTTGAATGGGGCCAACCAGAAGTCAGCAAGACTAGGACCCAGGCTGGCTTGGTGGAAGCCAGTGCTGGGGGTGGGGCTGGGGGTTGGAAAGGGTACAGGGCTTGAAGACAATTCTAACAGATTAGAATTCAGGGCCTACTCCAGCAGTCCCTGAGTAAGCAAGTAATGTCATTTCCCATGAGGCATGTTAGGGCGATGAACAGTTCTGGGTTCCCTTTGTTTAAAAGTGTCTGTGACACATTGGATTTGAGACATCTCGATTCTTCCTCCTAGATTGTTCTAATTATATTTTGTCAGACTGGAGTCCCAGAGACACCGAGTGGGCAATGATTGTCCGTGCTTCAGTCTCCGGGAAGACCTCCCTCCTCCAGGTTGAGTCAGAAGAAAATTGTTGACACCTTAGTCCTAACTAACTATAGTGGTTAGAATAATTTCCTAAAATATCTCTCTTAATATCAAACTATTTATTATCTTACTAATAAAGCTGCGTTGTGATTTCATATTAGCAAGTTATTTCCAGTTGGCCATAGTCATTTCTTTGTTGTTGACGAACAGGAACTGTATTTAACAAGCTGTGGCATTCAGGAGCATGTAGGATAAAATTAAACAGCGTGGAGATGTGTCCCTGAGTGGCAGGCCAGCACTGCCCCGGGCTGGCTGTTCTCCCTCCCTCAGCGAGTGACTTGACCTCTTAGACCCTCAGTTTCTTCATCTGTAAAATGGAAATAACAACATGGCCCGCAATTTCAGAATCAGAAACGGTGGGGAATTCCTGCACAGGTCTGGACCAACCCATTTCCTGACTGTGCAGAAGCAAACCATTTAGGAGAAAGTTGTTGGGGACGACAGAGCGCTAAACAAATAGCAGGTGATGAAGGTCGAGACTGTTAGTGTTGTGACTACTTACCTCATTGCTTCGTGACACATTCGTTTACACTCTGAGGATATAGGAAGAGTTACTCTCTGTGTTTAGGTATGATGGGAATCCATCCCACTCATTTCCTGGGGTATCTATAGACCTTTCTGGGACCTGGAGATTGAAATTCTTAGGACTCAGATCCAGGAATTCTGAGACTCCGAATCTGGTACTTTTGAGATGATGCTGAAGTCCACATTCCCCACAGCCTTCAGGTACCCCAAAAGCCCCCTTCCTTTGTTTAACAATGCTTTCCCACGGACACAGTGGAATGTTCTGACCTGTCAGTGACCCGCCTACAGGACCCAGCCTCTCCTCCGAGGCCATAGGCCTTACTCCCTGCAGGGCAATGACGTGGGAGTTTGAGATTGGGGATGGCCACACCTATCTTGCTCACCAGGATGTAGTAGGGATTAGTGCCCTGATGCTTATAGAGTGTAGTTTCTCCAAAAGAGGAGTGCCCTGGTTCAGTATCATGACATTATGACCTTGTCTTATCCTTTTTAGTTTAAAAACTTATGTTAGTTTATTTGAGATGGGGTGAGCTCCAAGGCCTTATCCTATTAGCTCCTGCATTATCCTATCCCTCAGGAAACCTTCCCTGAACCTCATCCAAACAGGGCATGCTCATGGCCCACCAGCATTGTCGGTGGGGCTGGCTTTTTTCCAGAAGCATCTTAGGAGGAGAAGCCATGGACTAGAGCAGGAACTGCACGTTGTGGCACCTGAGCAGCCCTCGTCACCCATTGTCCTGTTTGTGCTCACAACAGCCCTCTGTTCCCCCATCCTCTCTATAGAGGAAGAAACCGAGGCTTGTCACTCGCCCAGAGTGTAACAACCCAGAGGCTTGAGCCCAGGCCTTTTTTTTTTTTTTTTAACTCTGGATCCTGTATTTGTGTCATCAGGGTGTCTGGTCCCCTCGGGGGGCTTTTTGGTAAGTGCCTCTGTGCCCAGACTTGACCCCCTAAGTGAGCTCAGCCCTCTTGGTTCCACTCAGCCGCTCTGCAGCTGAGCCATGTGGTGAATCCCTCAGACATTCTCAGAATGCTCTCGTTCACAGACTAAACCCACTGATGTCATCAGGAAGTCCTCCCACCTCACTCTCCACTTCCCTATCCACAGCTTATTCACTGTCTGGCTGTTGGTGTGAAAGACTGTTCTGTGGAGTGGGGAGACAAGGCCGTAGTCAGGGGCTGTCCATGGGGCGGGTGAATACTAAGTGAGGGGCCACCAGCACCTGTCGACCCAGCAACTGACTTCCAAGGGGCACTTCCACGTCACAGAAGTCGAAGTGATGAAAAGTGCCCTTTCTGGAATCGGGCAAGAGAATCTCCTTTTCAGAATTGATTTACTTACTATAAGCTATTTGCTCTCACGCTTAAAGCATTCACTTTGAGACCACAGGGTGCTTTAAGGGCGTCTAAGACAGCCCTCCGGCACCTCCAGCCCTTGCTCTGAGGCAAAGCCAAGTCATCAGCCTGAGGCAGACCTGTCCCAGATCGCCCTGAGTCCCGTCATCTGACTGTCTTTTCAGAGTCCCGTTTTAACACGTGTACTAACCACCTGATAGGGACGTTTCAGTGTTTTAAAAATAAATCTTGTCAGCCAGCATATTATTCGTTGCATTGATGAGTGTCCCTCTAAGATCAAGTTGCCCTGATGCAGAGATCAGAGTTAAGAGAAAGTTTCTTTTTGGTGTTGGACTACTGAACACCGCCCCCAACCCCTAGCCCTGCTGGACAAACCAGAGCTCTCGGATCAACTTTCTTCCCTTCTGCTTTACCTCTTTTGTCTTGTATGGGTTATTTTTGCTCCTGTCTTGTATTTGTTCTGTTTGATCTTAATGTCACTGTGCTTTTTGAGAGTTGTCTCAGCTCACTGGGCCGAAGATGTGTGTGGGCAGGCACCTGTATTTGTATTTCACAGCTGGATGCTCAGAACCCAGCACAGGGTCGATCCCACGAGGGGTCGAGTGACTGCGTGAACGAGTGCACGCGTGTCGGATGCTTTGGGATGCAGGAGGTCGGCCTCCTGCACTTTGAGATGGAATTAGAAGAATGATCCTCAGGGACAAATGGTATCCTGGGAGGCGGGGCAGGAAGTGGCCAAGATGGAGTGTGTGTGGCCTGCACCCCTGTGGAATTGGGCTTCTCTGCCATTTTGAATCTGAAGGCACAGAGGCTCAGAAAGGTGAAGTGAGTTGCCTGTGAGCCATAACCAGCAAGTAGAGGGTGGGTGGACTGAGGCCCAGGCAAGCCTGCCTCCCGGCCAAGGGTGCACTGCTCTACTAAGACCTGGTCCCTCCAAAGAGTCAGGTGACCCACCCAGCCCACGGCCTTCAGGAAGACCACATTCAACGGCCCTGGCTTTGAGTTTCCCCGCGTGGGTGACTCACCCGCCCATTTCTTCAGCCACTGTTTCACCCTAGTCCCCACTGGCCTGCTCCATCCCTGGTGGGCATTTCAGAGGGAGCAGGTACCAACTGGGACTCTTAATTCCACCCCCAACCTGGCTTCCCAGTCGTGCCCATCCGTGTAGGGCCCGTCACTCTTCTCTTCCTTTACACCCCTCCTGATCTGCCAGCAAGCCCTGGAGTGCCGCTCTCAGACCTGTCCTGAAGCTGGCCGCTGCTCCCACCCCCAAGCTGCCCTCTTCCCCCCCCACCCAATTTTCCCTGCGTGAACTCTGCCCAAGCCTCCACAAAGCTGCCCACTGTCACGTTTCCTAAGTGCAAACCCAACAGCGCCCCTCCCCTCGGTCAGCCCCTCCAGAGCTTTTCTATTTAGAATGAAACCCCAAGCCCCACTCGCCTGCTCCTCCTCTCCGTAATCCCTCCTGCTTGTCCTGGCGCCTCAGCCATGCCGACTGCAGGATACCCTGCCTCAGCCTGGGCCACGGTGGCGAAGTGTGGCCCCTCCTCAGAAAGGCCTGCCCTCACCCCACTTAGAAAAGCCTCATCGCCCCCAGGCTCTCCCCCTTGACCCAGCCCCCTGATTCGTGACACTTTACATGACCCGAACTTTCAGCTCCAAGGTCTTCGGTGGTGACTTAGTGATTATCCGTGGCGCCGTGGGACGTGTGGCTCTGAGGTGGGCACAGCACGGGACAGGGCCTGGCTCAGATAGAACCTCAGAGAGTGAATGAACATGTGCCCGTCCATCCTGCTCTTTAGCACGTGCTGCTTTTTGTTATATCTTCCTCAACTAAATACTCGCACAGGACGGAAGTTTATGCTGCAGGCCTTAAAGTGAAGTGGCCTGACTTGATTTTCTTTCCCCCTGACAGTTGCCCTAAAATTGGCTGTAGCCACACAGATGTGAGAATGTCTGACCTCATCCTGGATGAAGCTCTTCGGAGGGCGATCGAGAGCCACAAGAGAAAACACCGCCAAGCAGAGTAGGACGAAGCCTCCTGCCCGCAGGGAAATCCACAGCCTACCTCCTACCCCGGCCACCTGTAGCGAGCCCTGCTTACCCTAGCAGCTCGATTGGCTGCCTAGCATACTTTGGGGTAAACCTTGTGGGTTTTAAGCATAACAGAAAGCATTTTTCTATGTTCCAACAAAATTTCAAGCAGATTATATTATTTTTAAGCGGTCTATAACTTTAAATAAAACTCTGATGCTCCACAGTGCGTGCTGCCTTGTGCCTCTGGGCCCAGCCTTCCAGCGGTACAGGCATCTCTGTTTCTACAATTTCAAACTATTTTCTCTTAAGGTTTTAACTCAACAGTATCTTTCAGGGGATGTTTGAAACGGAAGCATATAGAAACATCCCAACTGTGAGCATTTTCTATCAGGATAATAATAGCATAAGTAATAAATCGTTGTAAAGCAATACTAGTCAACCGACCTATATTTATTCTGAATATTGACAGTTCCAGAAATGTAAGTGCTTCTACATGCCACCCTGACTGGCACTGAACGCTCCAGTAAGTGACTTCTAGGCTCGTAATGGAAACTGACTGCAGCCTTGTCCCGACTGCCGTGCTCGTGCCTCTCTGCAGGTGGCTTCCGCCCCGGGCCCTGGGGTCTTCGACCATGAAATAAAGATGAGCGAAATGCTGTCTGATGTCCCTTCAGTCCTGAAAGTTTAGAAGTATAAATGAAGTTGAAAAGCACAGGACCCCTACATGGAATATCTTTGATTCTATTCTGTTGCATGAAGAGTGCTAATCTATTAATAGTCTCCACAGCACCCTTGTCAACTAGTACATTTAATTAAAACAAGCAAAGCATGCTCTGACTATACGTGGGAATCAAGAATAGCTAACAACGGCAAATATTTATTAGGCACTTACTGTGTACTAGGTACCATTCCGAGTGTTTTACTTAAATGTGCATGTCTGTCATTTTCACCGCCTGCTGAGAGAGGTGTAGTTATTATTCCACTGAGCAGAGAAGTAAAATGAGACTCAGAAGTGACATAACCTTAGAGCTAGTAAGGGTGAGCTGGGCCAGGAACTTCCGGAGCCTCCTCCAGAGCCTGGATTTGTAAAGCGCTTCTCTCCTCCTTCCTATAGATGTATCTGAAGTCTAGAAATATATTCCAAACATAAAATAATTTTTGAATTCAATAAAATAAACTCCAGACCCACTTTTTTTTATGATTTTCAATTTATTTAAAATGAAATGAAAGTGGTTGCAGAAAATAAACCCTGAAAAAATAAGAAAATGATTGAAATCCTACTGAATAGGACGCGCTGGATTTTTGAGGAATGAAGTGGAAAGTAGGGTAGTTTTCCTTGTAGGTAAGATGACAGTGAGAGGTGAGTGAAAACTGTCAAAGTCCATATTTAAACATGAATCCTTTTGTAAAGAAACAACCATCTCTGTGTGTGTGTGTGTGTGTGTGTGTTCAAAAGAAGTTCATTAAAATGCAGGAACTAACAGAATTTGACACCTAATAGTGAAGGCCATGAAATAATGAAGTCTAAAAGCAAAGTCTAAAAAATTAATTTTGAAGACATCGTCATGGAATTCAGAAAGTAATAAGACATTCAGTTGTCCACAAGCTAAGTGATTTTGAATTTCTTAAGATGCTTTATCTAAATCAGACTTACTGAGGAAATGATTATGTCTAAGCCAGAGCAAACATTTTTCAAGGAATGTGGTTATTCTGTGAAATACTTTGTTTCCTAAACAAATAAGAACAAGCATGAAGTCTTTGTCCAAGGTTCAATTTGCATTTCCCCCAACTCTCTTCAAAGAGAATTCTAGAATATTGGTGTGAATGCCAGTATCAGGAAAAGGCAAAGGTGTAGTATTTGTCTCTGGTGAGGTTTTTTCCTTCCTTAGTCTTTTTTTTTTTTTAAAGATTTTTTTATTTATACATACAAGCTGGGGTACAGGCCAGAGGTGTGGGGCGGCTAGAGGGTTCACCAGAGACAGAGCGGGTAGCAGAACAGGCAGATAAGAAATACACTGCTGAGGGGAGCAGCGGGCGAGGCAGGAGAGGTCTGCCGCACCCTGTGGGATTCTCCCTGGCCGGGCGTCGAACTCGCGTCGCCACTGCCGACAGCTCCACAGCACAGCGCTTAACCGCTGCGCCACCGGGGAGGCCCCTCCTTCCTTAGTCTTTAAAAACTACGTTTCACAAATTTGTCTTGCCAACTAGATAATTTAGTGATTCATATAAAATTTATTTTCATTTTTGAAGGTTTACCACTGGTGTCATTTTCAGTCTGATATATTTGTTAAATTTGCCACAGGACTTTTCTCAAAAAGTGAAGCCATTTCTGTAAATGAAATCATATTTATCTTGTCCAATAATATGATAACCGAAAAGAAGCACTTCTAGTCAAAGAGGAGGCCACACCAGTCCTAGCTGAGATCACCTCAAGGCCCTGTGAGTGGCATTTGAAAACCACAGTACACATTGTAGCTCCCTCATTTTTTTTAGAATGGCTGGTTTAAGACTTGGACGATTGTGTGAGTGTGGTATTTTTTAAAAATGCTAGTTCCTTTAAGAAACTTTAAATTGAGGATGTTAAAACATTACCCAACTCCAAAAGAAGAGATAATTTATCTTCCACCTGACATAGAGCTTCAAATATGGCTTCTCCTTGAAGCAGCGCCTGCAGTATGTGCTGCTTCCCACCAAACCCCCCAGACTGAAGTTTAATGTGGGGAGAAAAGTCACAGGACTAAGAGATACCCAGACCTCCCGAGACCGATCCTGCCTGTGCACCAGACTCGGGTCTAAGCACGTTTAATGTACCACCCTAAGTTCATCCTCCCTACAACTCTAGAAGATGATTGTTATTGCCCCATTTTACAGATGAGAAAAAAGAGGCTTCGGAGTCATCAAGTCGTTTGCCTGAGGTCACTCGCTTCTGCATGGAACAGCCCATAATGGAAGGGAACAGTGAGTACAGAGGCAGCTGTCTGACCTACAAGGCTTTCTGCCCGAGGGTCATAGATGGCACCTAAGTGCACTTCTCTCCCATCTTCCTGTTTATCTGACCAAGACCACCCTATCCCAGGCTTCCACATCCATCAACCATGCATTTAGTCTAGTTCAGTGCTTCTCTCTTCCCTAGTTCCCTCTGCAAAGACCCCACCACACCCAGGCTGCTCTTTTTGCTTCACAGTTAGATGTCTAATTCATCAGCCACCCAGCTTCTCAGAGGAATCTATTAGGATACCAATGAAGTAATGCCTTGTCCTACTCCCTTACTGAATGCAGCATTCAAAATGCTACTCCTAACCAGCCTCACTCATCTCCCAACACTTCCGTTCACCTGTCTTTATGGCGAGGTGTCCTCTGGGAGGGGAGCTACAGGTGACTTTGGGCAAGACACTTCACGGCTCCAGGCCTCAGATTTTTCATGTAAACAAGAACATCTGGGCTTCTCCCCAAGGTTTCTTTAGACTCTTAGATGTCAGGGCATATTTTGCATGAGTAAGTCCTATGGGACATCTATGTCCCCTTTGAAAGAAAAAATAAGTTGAGATTTGAACAAATGTGTAGATTGCATCTTCAACTACTCAAAAAATACTTTTAAAGACCCACTTGTTTGCCACATTTTATGTTGTTCTCTGGAGGGTTTCTTGATTAGTTAGGGCAGACAAGAGTGCAAGAAAATAAATGACATCAAAGTGCCATGTATATGGGCAGTAGCACAAACTGAGGAAAATTACTGAGTAAACTAAATCTGTCTTTTAATCAACGAGATTCAAAATTTGTTGACAGTAAAATAAAAGTGAGTCTGTGACACCTTCTGATTGAAAGATGGGTGGGCTTGCCAGGCAGATGGATGGCCCAACTAAGTGGGGAAGCTGCCCCCTAGCTCTTGGCAGGCTTTGTGGAGGAAGGTAACTATTCTGAAAAGAAGGCAGTTAAAACCAGAGCAATCCAAATCCCCAGACATTGCTGTGGCAATGCAATGCACTTGGAAAAGTCTGGCCTTTTAGAAATACATTCAACATAAATATACCACTCAGCCCAGCAATTCCATGCCTACCCAAGGCATGAGAAGTAAAAGCATATGTTCACGTGGATACTGGTCTATGAATGCTCACAAGTAGCTTGATTTATAACGTTAAAAGGGGGGAAATAATCCAATGTCCACTGGTGAATGGATTAATAAAAGTTTATCCTACTATCCAAGTATCCTACAATAGGATACTTGGCAATAAAAAGGAATGAAGCACGTGTTAATGCATGCTACAGGCTGGCTGACCTATGCTCAGGGAAAGAAGCCAATCACAAACATTATATATGAGTCCACTTATATGAAATGTCCTGAAAAGACAGGTCTATAGGGATGGAGAGTAGATTGGGGGGTGGGGGCATGACTGATAGGGGTCACTTTGGGATGAAGGACATGGACAGGAGTGAAGACTATGCAACTCAGATTTACTAAAAGTCATTGTGTCCACTTTGAACAGGTGAATTTTATGATCTGTGAGTGATACAAGTAAGCTGAGGGGAGGTTGATTTAAGGGTGGGAAGGGAAGTGATTTCCCCCAGAAATCACCGGATATAAAAGCCTTTGGTGCCACGAATTCAACGAGTAACCAAATCTCTACCCATCTCCTGAGAAGACTCTTCTAAGAAGAGTCTTTGAATCTTAATCTTCAAGATTAGAATGAAGTAATAAGAATTCTACTCAAGACTCCAGAAATCTGGGATTGAAAGAAACAATCATTTGAAAATCTGTGAAAGGTTAACGGGAGGGTCAGATAGCATAGTGATTGATCACCATAAAAAACTTAATTTTTCTTACCTCTCTTTCTTGATCTCCCATAGTATGTTCATTGGACACAGTAGTCAGAGTTCTAACTAGTTGTTTTTATGTTTAAAGAGCATAATTGAGTGACAACCCTGACCACTTCTTTTCTCTGTTCCTGCTGCTGATGGGAAGGACAAAATTCAGTCCCTGAAGAGGACCTTGTCCTGAATCCCTGGATGGCAGAATGACCCATACTTATAACAAGATCTTCAACATTTACAACCATAGAAAGGATCCTTTAGTGGGGATTTTTTTAATGGAAAAAAAAAAATACAAAACTGCTCTTAAAATAAAAGCAAAAAGAAAAAGCAAGATAAAATCTTGAAAGGAGGCAACCCAAGGACCATTCTTCGGCATAAACAGACTGACTACCAAGTCAAGGGGCAGGGCTAGGGCTGGTGAGGAGGAACTCGGCTCTGGACTGTCCCAGGCCAGATGGTGGTGCAGAATGGGGAAACCTCTGTCCTCCCTCTTGGCACATCGAGGCGCCTGAGCTGAGTTTCCAGCTAGTTCCAATCAACAGTTCACAAAGCTTGTGGAGACCCTGATTAGTCCAGAGAAGAGCAAAAACAAAGCCAAAGATGATGAAACGAGGAGTTTTGCTGACAGGAATTGGGGATGTTTCTACCCACGGGGGAAAAACTGAGATGTCTATTTTATACAAATAAGGACTATGTGAGGAATATGCAAGAAGGCAATTAACAATAAGTGTCATGAGAAGGCCGATTAAAGGCTCTTTGAAATGCAGGAGGAAAAAAATGACTGTTAAGAATCTTAACACAAAGGCTCTTATCCAGAAGTCCATGAACTCCCCACGGGGCTGTGGGTTAAATTCAGAAGGTTTCTGAATTAGTATGGGGGAAATAATTATACCCTAATTTTACTAACCTCTAATTGGAACTTAGCATTTCCTGCAATTATTCAGGTAGACAACAAGGCCCAGTGGAATTAGTACCTGTGAATTCATCCCCAATAAGGACTACAAATACTTTCATGTCACATTCCTGTTGCTGTAAAGATAAATTGACACTCTGCTCTTTTTTTGGAATACAGTGCATATAGTTCACTTCAGGCACTGACGGATGGATGGACCAACAGAAACTGGATTTTCCCTCTCGCCTGTAACAACTAAAAATCTTGACCGCATGGATGACGCGGTTGCTTTTAGATTTTGGACCACGGAACCGCAGGCACTGCCTTTGCCTCCTGCCTGCAGCATCTCCAGGCCTCTGTAGAGAGAAGGCTTGGTGGGCCTGACTCACTGAGTCCACGGGACCGTGTAGAGCAGCCTATGAAGACAAGCAGCTGGAATGTGCAGAGCAGAGAGCAGAAAGAGGTGAGCCACTCAGAGGTCCGGCTCGAGAAGGGCAGAGGCGTCCCCTGGAGTCTTCAACTGAGTCATCATCAGCTTGTGCCTGAGAGGAAAATACCTGGGTCTGGGAAAGAATCTCCTGGAGTCTCCTCAGGAACAAAAATCCAAGAACATTCCTCCTCCCCCAAGTCGGGGTAGGGCCGAGTTAGCTCTGGACTAACAGATGCGCTCCTTCTGCTGACCGACACTTCAAAGCAAGCCTTAAAGGCAAGGGTAGGCCAACTTGTGTGCGAAGGGCCAACCTGTAAGTGTTCTGCCGGGGCAGTACGTCGTGAATGGTGGTGACCGCGCACCAGTAACACTTTACTTACAGACAGTGCAATTTTCACAGGCCAAAAATATTACTCTTTTGATTCTTGTCAACCATTTAAAAATGTAAAAAGCCTTCTCAGTTCCTGAACCATACAAAAAAGGGTCCCAGATTTAGAACACCGGCCTGTAGTTTGCTGACTTCTGACCAAAACGTTTCAACTGTTTCTAATTCAGTGTGTCCCAGAACAGCCTTAAAAATATTTTTAAAAATTTAAAACCAAAAAAAAAATGTAGTGTCCAACAATGTCAACCATGTCCCCCACCCCACCTAGTGAGGGACAGAGGTGAGCGGCCAGGTGAAGCTGTAAAACATGTAAGGCAGGCGGGCTCAGAGATGCACATGGAGAGACACACAGAGAGGCATGTGGGGAAAAGTGTGTGCAGACCGAGGGGAACTCTGGGACCCCCAAACCTGCCTGCTCTAAATGAGTTCTGCCATCCCCTGCATAAAGACAAAGTGTACTCCTAGTGTGAAAGGACTTTAGTAAGAACTTCTAGTGGATAATAGTTTTCCAGTGAAACACCCGAAGCTACCCATCCCCTTGTGGGTAAATGCCCAGCCAAACAGGGTTGGCCCAATGGGGCCACTGAGACCCAAAAGTTTACCACAATCTAAGGAACCCCCTGGGATGGGACTATAGGAAAGGAGCAGAAGGGGACCAGGCAAGTCTGGAAGAAAAAAGCAAAAACAAAATATATTACGTTATATTACATTGTATTATCTTATGTCTCATCAAGTCATTATATGATATGTTATATTTATTAGAGTCAAAGCTATTTGAACACCACATTCTTATGTAAAAAAAAAAAAGGTCCCCAAAAGACCCAAAGGAACATACAAAGATTTGTATATCATTTTTGTATCTTTATTTTTAAAAAATGTGGTGAGTCGAAAGCTAATACCCCACTTCACCCCAATTCTGTCCTTCACTCCCTCTGCCATTTCAGGTAATGTCTCAAATTTAAACAAACCTAAACAAAAAACCACAGACTCCCCTTTCCCTGACCAAGCTGGCTTCATACTCGTCGAAATCTGGCAAATAGACAGCTGCGGTTTCTGAGAGCTGTCGCTAACCAGCCCTTTCTGGATCCAGGCTCGGGGCTATTTTAGGGATCTGATGGGGGATTCTTCAAAACAGTGGTGCTTCCCAAACTCGACTGTCCAAGCTCCTCTCTGACAGATATATTATTATTTGCTTAACTTTTTAAATTCACTAAAAAAAAATTTAGCTTGTCTTAGGTAATGGTGTCCCTGAAACCACAGGTTTGATGAGCTGAGTGTACTCCATAACATATTAAAATAAATATGCAGCGAGTAAAATAAAAGAAATACGTATCCTTGAAGCACTTGTGAGCACTCTGGAAACCCTTGCACAGAGTAGGAACTAGGGGTTCCACCAGTGCCCCAAATCTGTCCACACTCACCAGGGCTCTTCCAGGAGACCCCCTCCACTCTCAGCGTGGAAATCAAGAAGTCCCTTGAGAGCGTGTTGACACTTAGCTCGAGGCTTTGCCCATTAATCATCCACATTCCTGCCTGCCCCGTGGCTGGCATTTCATGGATTGGCCCACTCGAGAAGGGGCTGTCCTGAACCAGGGACCTGAGCTTCGCAGAAGTGGGAGCGAGCTAGACCACAGGGCTTTCGGGGGCCTCCTGGGGTGCCCAGCCTGGCTCCCCCACAGAGCTCAGCCAGGCAGCCCTGCTTCGCCCCCACCCCGACCCAGAGCCTGCCCATCTGTTTCCTGGAGGCAGGTGACACCCCTGCCACCCTGGTTGCTCCGTAAGGAGAAGCCAGCCCTTGGCACCCTGGAGCGCTTGCTAATCAGTTTTTCCTATGGGTCTGTGTTTGCCTTTGAGGCAATGCCCTGCACCTCACCACGTGTCAGAGGTGCCTGTTTAGTGGCAGCAAAAGAAAACAAGCCTCACGCCGCATGCAGCTAAAGGTGAGGTGGCAGCTGGCTGACAGCCGTGACTCACAGCAGAGACACTGAATGCCAGGCACGAGGGAGGCTGCCCCCGAGGGGGCCTGTCAAGTCTCGGCCGAGACCCCCCAGCTGCTCCTGAACCCTAGGGATTGCGACACTTTTAAGCAACCTCAGCTCTGCAGAGCCGGCTGGGGAGGGAGGTTTGGGGAAGTCAAGCGTTTCGGCGCTTTTCCCAGAACAGCTGGGCAGGTCAGAAGACACAAGTTCCAATTTCACCCTCTCACCACCTCCGTGACCTGCCGTGACTCCTTTAACTGGATGCCCCTGGGTGACTTCACCTGTGCAAGGGGCTGTGACCCCTGCTCTGCCCACCTCGGGGGGCTGCCCAGGTCCAGGGGGACAGGACAGCAGAAGGAACTGAGTGGCGGAAGTCTGGCCGGACACTCGAGGAGCCCAGGCCGCGTCCGCCCCGTTCCTGCTCTCACCGCCGCTGTGGTTTTCTGGGCTGCATGCGGACGCGTGAAGAGCAGCGATGCCAAGTCCCGAGCAAAGGCCTCCCGGGCTCGCCTAGGGGTGAGCGGGGCTGGGGAGGGGCCCTGGGGAGGGCGGGGTGATTGAGTTTTCAAAAACCAAATAGACAAAATAAAACAAAAATTTTATAAATGAAAAGATAGTCACGTCTTTACACTCAACAGCCTTTGTTTTTCTTTATGAGCAGCAAGAATTTACTGCTCACAGTTGTGGAGGCTGAAGTCTGAGCTCAGCCTGGTGGGGTAAAGGCCTCCTCTGGATGGCAGCGGTCTCATGGCCGCCCTCGCACGCTGGGGGAAGTGAGGGGGTCCTTGGAACCTCTTTGCTAAGGGCACTAATCCCATCCTGAGGAGCTTTCCCTCAGGACCGAATCATTTTACCAAGGCCCCTCCTCCTAGTGCTGAGACCTTTGGGGGGCGGGAGGAAGATCCAACACGAATTTTGAGGAGATGCATTCAGATCACAGCAATATGAGTTCATTTTCTTGTATTCCCAGTTTTGGTCTCTGCTGTTTCAAATGCGTGACCTTTGGTTCTGTCACTGCATTTGGAGTTTCCTTGTATTCCTTGTTTGATTGGAGTGTGATTCATTGGCAAGTTCGCCTTGAGCACCGCCTTGATCTGAACTCGTTTTCTCTTTCTTGCTCCTTGTTTCTCTCTCAGAAGATGAGGTGCTCTCCCCACCCCTTCACCCTGCCAAATGACTGGGAAATGACAGTCATCTTAATGTGGATATTTTTGCGAAATGTTCAAAACAGACACTGGCGGCTGGGGGAGAATATACCAACGGCCCAAATTCGGCTCAGTGTCCATGTGATCTTCCACCAGCGCTCCTGGTCTTCAGCTGCACTTCAGTTTCATTCAGTTCTCCTTTGGCTGCTCCTTTTCCTCGGTGAGGACAGATGCAATTGCACGTCAGGTCACAGAGGCCGGTGCTTCAGGAGGTAAGAAAGCCTGTGGGCACAGAGGCCAGAAAAGACTTTCAGCACCAAAGCAACTCGCCTATGCAATGAAGTAGGGGCCAACTTGGGCAGGTGGGCACACCAAAGGTGGGCTCCGAAGGGGCCTAGCGTGAGCAAACACCCAGAGGGTCAGGGCTGAGAGCCCAGGGGTCCCGGGTCAATCAATATGTATTTACTGTCTGAGGTTGCAAAAACTAGAAACGTAGACACAGTTCATTAAAAAAAAATGATGATGAGAGAACACTCTCGGGGTTAAATTTAAAGGGGGAGAGGGGAACAAAAGCCAAAACCATAAGCAAAAAGACCCAGGGAGAGTTAAACCACAGAAAATGTAGAAAGACGCTATGCTAAGCGATTCAATAAAATTTCCACATCTTAAAAGTGCGGGGGATGGCGCTTGGGAAGTGAAAGAGTCATTTGTATCATCCTTTTCTCCCCGCAGGGAGCCGATCAAGAGCCACCAAGAACTTGGGCCTTGGCTGACAGACAGCAGGTGACAAAGTCTGACCTCGGCCGCTCACACCCAGGGGCCTCACGGAACACGTGCTTGGGGCTCAGACAGACGCTGGCCTGACCAAGAGCTGCTCACCTTCTCTGGACACTGGCCTCTCCCACCTCCAGGGAGCGGAATGGGCGGCGGGGCGGCTCACCCTGGAGAGGAAAGGAAGGACCCTCACACTCTGGAGCAGTGAGGGCGAGGTGAGACAGAGTCCAGGCGGCCTACTGCTCTCTATCCAGATGGCTGAGTCAGCGCGAGGAAGAAACCTGGACATGGCAATGACCGTGAGACTGAGTTCCTGGGGAGAAAGACGCTTTTCTGTCTGTTCCCCCGAGGCCAGCCTCCCGTCTGGCTGCCCTGGACTCTTGGCACCGAGGGGAAGTCTGAAGCGCGGGGAAGGGGGCAGACAGCAACATCTTCCCAGGCTGGGCTGGGAACCACCCCCCACAGGCTGTGGGAAAGCACGGCCCCCTCAGAGTCCCACCCAGAGGATTTACTAACAAACTCGTTATCCCCATCTGTGAGCTGGAGACTTCTGCTGATAGCTCAGCCAACACCAGCACTGTGGATTTGCACATCTGTCCTCTGGATTTGAACATGCATTGGTGGCCTCTGTTTTGTGAAATGTGTGCATATAACCACGGGGGCGGGGTGGCGAGGAGGGAAGCTGTAAAAGTGCGTGCCTTGCTTGGAGGTGGGCTATTCTTGGACAAGGTTGAGCAGGCTCCCAGAGGGGACTCAGAGGCAGCAACTGCAGATGCCAAATCTAGGGCTTGAACCCCAGCTCTGCCACTGCCTAGATGTGGTATTGGGAGCAAGTTTATGTTCCTTGGCCTCAGTTTGCTCATCTGTAAAATGCAGTCACTGTGAGGAGAGACAAGAGAACCACATAAAGCGTGAAGGCAGAGCTGGCACATTCCAAGTGCTCCACAGATAGGAGCTTTCATTCCATAAATACATCCTGAGGACCTACTATGTGCTCAGCATCTAGGGACCTCTAGGGAGGGCAGTGAACAGACAGACAAGAAGGGCGGAGAGATGGACAATTAGCAGACAGATGACAAAATGCATTGGGGGGTGGATGGAGAGGAGGGTCAAGGAGAAAAACAGCAGGAAAGGAGAGAAGAGAAATTATAATTACTATATACATTATATAAATAAATTTTAAATAAAGTAGTTAGGAGAAGCCACTCAAAAACATGCTGTTTAGGAAGAAACTGGAAAGAAGCGTGAAGCCCCGGCCAAGAGGATGTGGGGGAAGAGGTTCCAGCCGGGAGACCCCCCCCAGTAACGCTGTTGCTGCTGCTGCTGCTGCTGGCACTGGGCTTGTCTTCCCACTGGGAGCAGAGGCGGGTGGGCTCCCTCAGAACTCTCCCAAAGGGGCTTTGTCTCAGCTGAGGTCTTACTACACCCCCAGGCCCTCTGATTCTTACCAGGGACACCATGGGGCTTGCCTCTTACTCTGTCCCAGCAGCCTCTGGCTTTCCCTAGGACTCTGCCTTCGGCGCATAATGTCCTCCTTCCCCACAGTGCTGGGGCCTTGCCTGCCTGTGCACTTGCAGGTGCTGTTCTCGACCTGGACTCTTCCTTGCGGCTTCTGCTCCTCTCACCTGGCCCAGCTCCTCCACCTCCTGCAGGAGATTTACCGCAGTGTTGGGGACCAGGCAGTGCTGGCTTCCTTCTTTGTTCTTTTTTTTTTTTTAATTTATTTATTTATGCATACAAGCTGGGGTGTAGGACAGAGGTGCTGGGTGGTGAGAGGATTCACCAGAGACAGAGTGGGGAGCAGAACAGGCAGACTGAATGAAGTACACTGCTGAGGGGAGCAGTGGGGAGGCAGGAGAGGTCTGCTGCGCCATGTGGGAATCTCCCTGGCCGGGGATCGAACTCGTGCTGCAGTGGCTCTAGATTGCTTCATAGTGCTGCACTTAACCTGTTGCGCCACCAGGGAGGCCCTCCTTCTTTGTTCTTTATCGAAGTGATGGAGCGGCTCTAGCATTTCCGTAGGAATTTCAGCATCAGTTAATCAATTTCTCAGAGAAATAAAAAAGTGCTGTACCCAGGAGTTGCTCTGGAAATTATTTCAGGTTTCCACCTTGGATAGTCACACCTGGAAGAGAGGTCCATGATTTACTGAACTTCTTCAGCAGGCCCATGACATAGGCAGGTGTAGCTGATGCTCCCCTCTGTGTAACAGGGAAAACTGGGGTTCGGGGCGAAGAGCCTTCCCCACGGTCACATGCTGGTGAGGGGCAGAACCAGGTTTGGAAGCGGGTTTTGCAGGTGTGATGTCAGCCTCAGAGGCGGGCTCTCCATGCCACACACCTCTGAATAGGGGCCTCAGTGTGTTTCTCAAGGCTCCAGATCTTTAGTGAACTAGAGAAGGGGGCACGCATGGCTTGAGTCACCATTTTAAAAATTAGCTTCACATTTGCCTGGCAAATGTATTTCCGTTGCCCTAATGTGAACGCCTCCCCCTGACTCTCCCGCAACGTGGGCGTCTGGCTTAATAGGAAAACCATGTCTTTGTTCCCTTTTAACTTTCTTTCTTGGCACAAACACACTTCCATGGAGGAGAAGGGAGAGGAAACGGGGATACATCCCAGAAGGAGGGACTCTGGTTTGAAGTGCGGAAGGACTTCCAGCTGGCGAAGGTGGCGGGCACTGGGTAGAAGCCCCAGGAAGAGTGACAGCGTCTCCAGCAGGGAAGTCCTGAGAGTCCCTCCTCCCAGGACAGCCCCGGCCCTGCTGCTTCTGCCTCTCAGGTGAGCAGGGTGCCCAGTGCAGCCCCAGTTTCCCAGGCTAGCCCACACTGCCCCGGGGACCCATAACGGAGGTGACGCACGGAGGCATCACAGCTCTGAAAGCCTGCTTTTGTTTGGTGTCGGGTTCCCTAGAAACGGTTTCTGAGATGGAGATTTGCACGTAGGTGCCTTGGGAGCGCTTTTAGGAACGTCTAGAGGGGTGAAGGAAGTAGATCGGGCAGAGGGGGCGTCTGTGTGCTAGCAGTGGCCCCACGGGCCTCAGTCCACGCAGCTCTGAACCTGGAGCAGCCCCAAAGAGCCAGCCCCTGGATCTTCCTCTGCAAGCTGGTCCTTAGAGGCCGCTGGCCCTGGGGAAGGCAGAGCGCTCGGCAGTGGGCTCTCCTGCAGCTGGGGACAGGAATGCCATGTGCCGGGGGCGCAGGTGGTGCGCCATATGCCAGACAGCTACAGCAAGGCCTAGGGTTCTTTGGGGTCCTTCGCTGGTTCTTCATTATCCATGGAATGAGACTTCTGCTGTTCCGTCATAGAATACCAGGCACTCGCCTCGGGAAGCCCCTTCTGAGGTCACCGGTCCAGGCCACGCAGCGTGAAAACTGGGCTGGCCCCAAGATAGCACCATCTAGAAGCTCTTCTGGACCCTTTGGAAGACTCAGCTGCATCCACGTGGTCCTCACCTCAACCCCTTCTGCATAGGGACGTCACCCTCACTCCATGGCGGATCCTGGGTGAGCACTCGTGGGCGTCCCCAGCACGTGGCTGGTGAAAGGAATGAGAGAGGCCCATCCCTCTGCGCCCACAGCTCCTCCCAAGGGCGTCCTGCCTCTTCCCTCTCACCTTATACTCACTAGATTGATTCTGAGCCTTTGCTTCTGTTTTCATGACTCCACTGTATCTTAATAAAAGGCAAGATAGTTCTAGAACTTTGTAATTTCCACCTGGTCACCCACAGTGAGTGAGAGATCTCTTGGCTGCCTCGTGGGCCTGGCGATTGATTGGCCATCCTACGGAAGACTCCCTTCCCTGAGTCTCCATCAGGAAGGTGGCGCTTCTTCCTCCGCTCACCCTGTTGCATCAGCAGGCTCCTGGAGGGCAGCGGAAGAGCCCTGCACCGTGCAGCCCTGCAGGGCTAAGTCTGACCAAGGCCTGGAGCAGGCGAGTATGGTGGCGGTCCCAAGGGAGGCCAGACTGGGAAATGCCGGAGGAAGGAGACATTTCCCACTCTCGTGGGCCTCCAACCATACGGGCTTTATCTGGTGTTTACTGCACTTCACTGTGCTTTGCAGACGCTGACCTCCCACCTGAAGGCTGGCGGCAGCCCTGTGCCCTGCCAGGCTGCCGCGGACCTTGCTGTTTGGTGAAAAGATGGACAAGCAGGTCCGAGGGGCAGAACAGTGAGGCCAGACACACACCCAGCCTCTGCGGAGGTCTGGGGTCTTGTCGTTCCTGAGTGATCCTGAGAGAAATCCAAACCAAAACCAGGAGAGACCAGGACAGTAGATTAGAATGGCTACTGTGCGTGTCTCCCCAAAGTCACGTGTTGAGACCGAAAGTCCAGTGGATGGTATTTGAAAGTGGGGCCTTTGGGAGGGAACTAGGTTAGAGGACGTCTTGAGGGGTCCATTATGGGATGGGTGTCCTTGTAAGGGGGTGAGAGACTGGACTTGTTCCCCCTCCCGCCAGCCCCCTCTCCTCTGACCCTCTCCTTCCCCTCTCTCCTCCCCATCCCTTTCTCTCCTCTCTCTCCCCCCACTCCAGCAAGAAGGCCTCAGCGGTCACCTGCAAACCAGGAAGAGCCCTCACCGAACCCACCCTGCCGCCCCCTGATGTCAGACCTTCCCCCAACTGTATGAAAGTAAGTTTAGGTCATTTAGACCCCCCCAGTCTGTGGCGTTTCGCTCTGGGAGCCTGAGCAGGACAACAGCTAAAATCATAAAGACTGGTGACACCGGGTATTGTCAGAGAAGTGGGGCGACTGGCCCTTTCCTGTGAGGATATAAGAGGCACACCCTCTTTGGACAACAACTTGGCCGCTTCCGACTAAGTTAAATGATATCTACCACCCCCAGCCATTCTTCTTCTGGGAATTGGCCCACAAGAAACGAAAGCGCATGCCCACACAAAGACTTGTTCACAAACACTCGTAACAACTTTATGTGTAGTAACCTCAAGCTGGAATTAACCCAAAGAGCTGGGTGAAGGGATAAACAAACGGTGGTACCCCATGACATAGATTTTGGGTCCCTGACCTAGGCTCGGGTCTCCCTAGGAAGTGGGCCAGGTGCCCCAGGCCCAGAGCACCAGGCCCAGCACCGGGGCTGTGGTCAGTATATTCTAGGTGGGTTGACTCTCTGACCTGGAACAGGCCCAACTTAAAAAATGTGGACCCTGGAGCCGAGGAGGCTGCAGGTGGGCGGGGGGCAGAACCTGAGTGCAAGATTGCCCTCTGGGGCCTCCCTGGTGGCACAGCGCTGTGGAGCTGTCGGCAGCAGCGATGCGAGTTCGATGCCCGGCCGGGGAGAATCCCACATGGTGCGGCAGACCTCTCCTGCCTCACCCGCTGCTCCCCTCAGCAGTGTATTTCTGATCTGCCTGTTCTGCTCCCCACTCTGTCTCTGGTGAGCCCTCTCACCGCTCCACACCTCTGGCCTGTACCCCAGCTTGTATGTATAAATAAATCTTTAAAAAAA